>JAJHSJ010000004.1:86284507-86376421 GCA_021015155.1 Magnolia officinalis
TATATATATATATGTGGGAAAAGGTACAATGAGCTCGAGCATATTACGGTCGTCCATGAGGTCGAGCTGTGTGGGCCCCACCATGATGCCTTTCGAACATCAACACCGTCCACCAAATGCACCATTCCATCGTGGGCCTGGATGGCCCAAAATCAGCCGTATACGGAACTCAGGTGGGCCATACAATCTAAAATCATGTGAATATATGCCAAAAACATATAAAAGCACTTGGTGGGGCCCACTTGAGTTTTCCATGCACCTGAAACTTGGTCTGAACCCTCATTCAAGTGGGACACACATAATGGATGGGCTGGTTTTGCAAACCACATCTCGGTGGGCCCTCAAAAATGGTTATGAATGTTTTAATGGTGCACGGCCCCTTTGCACTTTTGTATATGGTGTGGCCCACAAAAGTCACGGATTGACTTTATTTTGGGCCGTCCAGGCCCACGGTGGAATGGTGCATCAGGTGGACGGTGTTGATGTTCGAAAGGATCACGGTGGAGCCCACACAGCTGGACCTCATGGGACGTTCCCATCCACTCGAGCGCATAGTACCTTTTCCCATATATATATATATATATATATATAATATATATATATATATATATATCCAATTCGTACTATGTCATTCTTAAACAAATAATTTCACCAGTGAATTCATTGATAAGAACCTATAATGGTAGAAATAGAAATAGAGATATTAACTGACAAATTATCATTTCTAGGAGCAAACCTCCATCATGCTTAAGATGATTCTTCTCTCTTCAAATTACTTTATTATTCTATTTACAATCCTACACCTAATCTAAGCTAACAAACAAATCTCACGCAAATTCAAAGCCAAATTTACTATTTTTAGTAGTCAAGTTTCAATCAGTTCAAATTTGAAATTTACCATTAATTAAGTTATGATTTTTTTTAGTTCTTTAATTCTTTAACGTTTAAAGAGTCCAATTATAACTTAAACACCTTATTTAATTCATCTAAGTGAATTTCAGTCAGTTTAGATATGTCTACTATTTTTAGTCATTTTAAATTTTGGAGAAAAATTACTATTTCGGATAAGTTGAAATTTTTGAGCTTATATAATCTATATAATTTTCATTGTAAAAGCAAAACTTCATTCTGAAATTGCGGGTAACCGTTACAAGCGAAGCTTGGATATATGTCTACTTGTCCTAGAGGGGGTGAATAGGATTTTTCAAAATTTATTAACTCTTTTTGCAAGCACTTACTTCTAATCACTTAGATAGAGAGATTTAAGGTAGAATAAGTGTGCAAACAAAATCAGTATAGCGATATACATAGTTGTGGTATATTATCAAACATGTATTTTACAGGAATTGTTTAAAGCATACCAATCAGTTAATTAATCACAAATATGAAGTAAAGCATTCAACACATTGCACAACGATATATAGTGGTTTGGCTACGTTCCTATTTCACTCTCGATTGATGCACTCTCTTAGAGTGTACTGGATTTCACTATCCAGTGATTTTAAATCAGGTTAACCATGAACCTTTAAAACCTACACAAGGTTACCAAACTTGCCTACATAAGGCACTTGAAAGCCCTATACAAGAGCTACAAGTTCAACACAAGAACTACTAAACAATCCTACACAAGGACACTATAAGTATTCTCCTGTCGAAGGCTTATGAAAGGGCTTAGCGAGTTTGTGGTAACCAAACTCTGAATCCCAATCTTACATAAGGAAAGGTTTTTAGACACTAGGTAGACTCAAATACTTACCTATAAGTTAGTGAGCCTCATTCAACACATTGATGAAGATCTTCTTGGTTGTTGAAGATTCTTCAGCTCCCTTGAACTGCAACCGATCGTAGATGCTCCAATGTCGATGCCAAGGTTGGTAGTTAAGACATAGAGATTTGCCTTTAAGATGTGTTGCTAGAACATTAATTAATGTATGAGTTCATTTAGTTCAATCTAAGCAATAAGTTTCATAATGATTGCATTTAAAAATGGATTGAATGATGAATTCCTAGGAGGAAAGAGGGCTTTAGAGGAAGGGTATTTACTGCTTGAACAATTCTTTTAAAGCTCTCTTCAATACTCACTTAAAAATCTTAGAAGCAACCCTAATAATTTTATAAAGTGAAATCTCAACGGTAAAAAAATGGGCAGAAATCTGTCAGGTTCAATGTCATCGAAGTTCCCTTCGATGTCATCGAACCTTCTTTGATGTCATAGAACCTTGCACAAGATTTTCAAATAGGTGTTGGACAGTTCCTCTCCGATGTCATCAAGTGTCCTTCGATGTCAATGAAGGAGACCTTCGATGTCTTCGAAATTTTTGTGAAAAATACTCTGAGGTTGCGGGACTAACGAGGTTCATTTACGATGTCATTGAACATCCTTTGATGTCATCAAATTTCAAATTTTGATATCATCGAAATGGGCTCGATGTCATTGAATCAATCAGGATAAATTTCATTTTCTTGCTGGACTGATGTTGAACATTTGCGATGTGATCGAAGTCAAGTTCGATGTCATTGAGAGTTTCATATTTTTCCTTGTAAACTCTCTGGACCAACTTATCCCATTTATGATGACATCGAGCCTACTTCGATGTCATCGATGACTTACCTTCGATGTCATTGAACATCGTTCGATGTCGTCGAGCATTATGATTTTTCTTAAAGGCTTGCTGGAGTGTTTTGGGCCATTTGTGATGTCATCAGAGTTGGTTCGATGTAAATGAACATTAAGTTTTAATGCCATCGTCAATATCCAGAAAATTTCATTTTGGTTGTTGGATAGTCATGGCTCAATTTTAATGTCATCGAGCTGTCTCCGATGACATCGAATTTGTTCGATGTCACTTCGATGACATCGAATGTAGCAAAATTTTCAGATTAACTTTTAACTCCGAAAGCTACACTGTTAGGCTTTTAACATACTTACTAAAAGATGTTCCTAGATGATTTTGGGTAAGCATGGTCCATGGTTAATGGAGTTTTATAAACGTGGGGGTTTGGTTAGGTTTGCGAGGCTTGATTTACCTTTGTATCGTACTTAAACCTCCCAACTTAATGAGTCTTCAATCTTGACTTCTTCATTTGGGGCTCACTTGACTCTAAGACTTATACTTCACTTTAATTGACAAATAAGATCACTTTCAATCTCCTCCTTTGTCCACCCCATTACACGAGAACTGGGTGATGGTGGACTGGACTTTAGGAGAGTCAGTGTTATGACTTAGAAAACCAATTGGATATAGTGGAACACCCAAAAGATGACCAATGAGGCCAAGGGTGATACGAATGGTTGTTTGTCCTATGGTCACATCTACAAACGGTGGATCGAGTACGAGAGAGTGACAATATGCAAGGAACTGGTAAACTTGCTCCTTTTGAGTCGTACCGCCGAAGGACAAGACCTGGCTCCACCCAACTGCCTCAAGAGTGGCTTCGACCTCATAGGGGACGAATACACTCAAGGTTGATTTGTCGCTCTAAAATTAGTTTCTGCCCCTAAAATTTTTTGAGCAATGCTACATTGGGGGGTGGGGAGTTAGAATCTCATGTTGCGACGTTCCCTGTCGTGGTGTACCCTGTTGTGAGGCAGGAGATGCCAGCGACATAGGTTTCGGAGGGGCTTTGGCCCGGTCGGCTTTGCGGGGGGCACACTATCTAGTGTGTGTTGGGCGAGATGACTCCCCAACAAGTGGTTGTTTGCCCTTGCCCTTGGTCATGGTATGATTTAAGAAAAAGAAAGACAAGGATTTTGCAAGAAGGAACACCCAAGAAATGCCCAAACAGAAAGAATCCTAGACGAAAAACGGAAATGAAGAAGAACCAAGGGTTTTCTTACGGGAGATGATTGATTTGAGGAAGAATGATGAGAAAAATCGGCTTAGGGAGCTCCAAAGGTTTGCGGTGAGGAAGATGGGTGGACGAGTCGTAAAAAAGGAAAAAAGGGGAAATGAAAATTGATTATGCTCTAAACCCTTTAAATTCAATTTTGCGTTTCTTTGATGTCATCGAAATTTAAGTTTTGATGTCATTGAAGATGTTTTCGATGTCATCGAGCTTTCTCCGATGACTCATCTGAAAGTACCCTGGTTTGACAATTAGCGTGAGTGTTGAGTCAACTAGACTGCAGAGCCTAATAGGAAGATCAATTCAAAGCGTCTGCCTCAACCGGATGTGTGCAAGCTCACCACAGGTAAATCTAAAGCCTCACATCCCATGCTCCAAAACACCAGGTAAATAAAACCCTTAAAACAAACTAGAACATCTTAGAGTTTTAAGTTAAGAAAACTTTTTCAAAAACAGAAAATTCTCTAAGTTTTCTTGCTTTGTCGATATTATCGATACACATCTCGATAAGATCGACCTGTGCTGTCGATGTCCTCGATACCTAAACGATATCATCGGAACGAGGACAAAAGTATCCAACAACCGCATATTCATTTGGATGGATTTATCGATGTATCGATATACGTATTGATATCATCGATATTTGAATATTGAGTCCATCGAAAGTGACTCGATAATATCGACAGACAGATCTCCGGTGCCCCTGTTTTATCTTAAGATATCATACATGCTTCGATATATCGAAGCCTCCTCGATTTCATCGAAATTCAAATCTTGATGATATCGGACATGGGCGCGAAGTTTTTCAGCAAAATATTTTAGGATGGTTTATCTATGATCGGGGGTCACTCGATAGAATCGATATTCAAATATTGATGATATCGATACGGTTTCGATGACATCGAACAGGGACAGAAACTGTCCAGCAAGCTTAAACGAAAATCCCTTAGATTTATCGATGCATCAACACCGTATCGATATCATCGACATTCAAATTCCAATGATCTCGAAGGTCCCTCGATCATTCTTGAAAACCTGAAATATTTTATAGCAAGTCTCTCTCATTTTTTAAGTGTCGATGAATCGAACCTCTCATCGATGATATCGGAGTTCGAAATCCGATGACATTGACATGTGTTTCGATTCCATCGACCAGCTGGCAAAAGGTTTCAAAAGCGTATGACATTTGAGTTTGTGTCATCGAGCGGCAAGTCGATGCAATCGAGAGTATACGCTCGATGATATTGACCCTGCTCGATGATATCGAACTCTGTCATAAATGTGACCGTTTTATATCTTTTGGAACCTTTTGCCTATATAAAGAGGACTTGTCTATTGTTGCTGATAGAGAAAGAAGAGAGTGCTTTTGAGTGTTTTACCTTAGATCATATACCCAAAGCCCTTTCTCTCAGGGAAGTTCATCCTCCAATCTACCCTCATCATTGATATTCAATAGAGTGGATTGGGGAATGAACTTCCACATTCAAGGATCCTCCAGCTGCTACCTTAATGGCAAATCATTAAGCTGGGATGCCTTGAATGCATAATTAGAATCACTCTATCTTCCTTATAGGAAAACATCTTATAGAGTAGGATTCCGTCTTAACCTTGACCCAACCCGAAGCCTTGTATTGGTATATCATCTGTGTTGCGGATCAAGGAAGCCGAAGATTCTTCATCAACAAGGAGGAGATCTTCGTCAACGTGCTGAATGAGACTCATTCACTTATTTGTAAGTTATTAGAGTCCAGAGGACACTTGCGATCATTCCTTTTTAAGATTGGGTCTAAGGTGTTTCTCACCCTTGCAAGCCCTCGTATGAGGCATCTGGCGGGAGTGTACGTGGTGGGTATATAATATTGACTCTTGCTCTGTGGAGAGCATAAACTTCCAATTGAAGGTGAACCTGTCTAAAACCTTAAGTTCGAGGTGAACCGTGTGAAACCTCAGTTAGGGTCTTATGAAGGATCCTTGGCCAATGTGCCTAAAAGTGGGTGCTTTGTGTTGACCCTTGCTCGTAGGAGTATAAACAGTCAGCCTCGATGTAGTTTGTAAAGGTTGAAGGTGAACATGATTTAAAACCTTAGGTTTGAGGTGAACCGCTGTGAAACCTCCTTAGTGAAATCCGGTACACTTAAGGGTTGAGTGCGGTTACCGGGAGTGGAGTAGACAAGTAGTTGAACCACTATAAAATGATTGTGTTTGAGATTGTCATTCTTCTGATTGTGTGATTTATTTTAATATTTTCATATCTGAATATTTGAGCTCACACCTTATACACATACACAGTCATATCCATCATAAACTAGTTTGCATATTATTCACTTCTTAAATAGTTTGTGATTGGATCCTTTACCGGGCTTGGAAGCCAGTAGAGTTACTTTTGAGTAATCCTAATATGAGCATGTTGTTAGGGTTAGTGGAATAAGATTTTAAATAAACCATAAAAACTTTAAAAAGTCCTATTCACCCCCCTCTAGGACATATTGGTATATTCTTACTTCAACTAATGCGGTCTTCACCGCTATTTCAATTGGTATCAGCATGGGTCTCTCTTTAAAGGCTTCACTGCCTAGAGAGTGATCTTGACTAAAATTAGAAATATGGCCAAAGGAGAGGGTTTATCGGTCACCAGACCTCTAGTATTTGATGGATCAAATTATGCATATTGGAAGGCTAGAATGCACTACTTTCTGAGATCTTTGGATCATGATGTTTGAGATATAGTTGAAAGAGGATATGTGCCACCATCTGAACAAATAGTACTTGAAAATGACATAACAATCGCCAAACCAAAATCCAAAGAAAAGTGGACAACATTTGATAAAGAAAACCAAACTGCTGAGGCTAAAGCTATGAATGCTATCTACTGTGCGGTGTCCCAAGATATTTTCAATCAAATCAGTATGTGTGAGACATTCAAAGAAGCATGGGATCTATTAGAAATAACCCATGAAGGCACAAGTACTATGAAGAGGTCCAAACTACAACTACTGACCTCACAGTTCGAAAGTCTCAGAATGGAAGAGCATGAGACCTTCATGGAGTTCTTCACAAAGTTGAATATCATTTGTAACTCCATGGGTGGATTGTGAGAAAAAGTTCCGGTTCTAAAAATCTGTAGGAAAATACTTAGATCACTACCGGAACGGTTTAATCCTAAAGTAACAACTATTGAAGAGTGTAGGAATATTGATGAAATGAAAGTAGAAGAACTGTTAGGTTCCCTACAAACTTTTGAACTACACTTCAAACAAACCCACAAATCCAAAACTACTATTCTAAAAACTTCAAAGAAAATAACAAATGAGGATAGTGGAAGTGAAAAAGATGATGAAGATGAGGAAGTGGCTTTGCTGGCACAAAGATTCAAGAAATTCTTTCAGAAGAATCGTGACCGTCCTACCAGAGGAAGAAAGATGGACAACAGACCTTCTACAGGCAAATTTGGTAAAAAGACTAAAGAACCACAATGTTATGCCTGTCAGAAGTATGGACATCTGTTTACTGAATGCCCAAACAAAAAAAACTAAGGGCAAAACAATGGCTACCACATGAGATGATACAGAAGAGTCAAACTCAGAATCTAGTGACTCAGAGAGTGATGGTGACAAAAAATCTTTGAAAATTCTTATGGTCTCCACCACTCCAATCATTCCCATTGAAACTGAAAATGAGAAGGAACCACAAGCCATTGAATCATTTCAATCTGATAATGAGGAGACTAGAGGAGAAGAAGAGGAAGAACAGAATAAACTACAAGATGCCTATAATCAACTTTACATTCATAGCATCAACATTGTTAGAAAACTTGGTATATCTAAAAATCAAAAGGAATTGTTGCAAAAAGACTTAGATAAAACTCTGGAAATTAATACACATCCAATCAATGACTTACAGCAATATCATTTAGATAATGATAAACTTGAAAGAATCAACACCTTCCTTAAAATAGAGTCTGAAAAACTAAACAAACAAGTTGAGCAATTAAAAGATAAAAACATGCTCCTTCAAAATGAGAATCACACACTCTTGTTTGATTTAGAAGAATCCAGAAAAATTTCTAAGCTAAACTATAAGTTTTCCCAAAGTGGTAAGAAGTTAGAAAAACTTTTAGGTATGGGAAGACCTGGAAAGGATAAGAGTGGCTTAAGATATGATAAGTTTAAATCAAAATCTGGAAATGCAGCACAAATGACTGAAAAATCTGTTGCTTTAGGAAGCAACACAAGAAACACTCCTATTTGTCATATATGTGGTGATTCTGGACATTACAAGTTTGAATGCATATTGTCTAGGAGGACTCAATATAACTCTGGTAAAAAGCATACTGGAAAATTCAAACCAACCAGAGAAATACAAAATGTCAGGAGTCCACCTAGGAATATGAATAGAAGAAACACACATAAATCACCACCTAGAATGACTAACATAATGAAGGAAGTAGTGAATCAAGTGGCTGAATTAAAGAAGAAAACTAAATCTACCACAGTAGAAATTCCTGTCACAAAATGGGTTCTAAAAGAAAAGAATCATTGCCTCATTACTCACTCAAATCATATAACAGGCAATGATACTAAGTGGTACCTGGATAGCGGTTGCTCAAGTCATGTCATGGGTGACAAATCCCTCATTTTTAACTATTCAGATCTTAATGATGGGATAGTCACCTATGGAGATGGAAGCACCACTAAGGTAATTGGACCAGGAATTATCAAAGGAAAAGATTTTCTTAAAAATGAGAATGCCTTTTGCATAAGAGGATTAACGTATAATCTTTTAAGCATTTCTCAAATATGTGATGATAAGCATGTGGTTACTTTCAACAAAGAACAATGCGAGATCTTAGACCTCTCAGGAAAATCAGTGATGAAGGGTTCTCGCACAAATAACTACTGCTATGTCATCAAAGGTAAAGGAAAGGATGATCCCTATGCCTAGGAAGATTGGGCATAGAAAAACAAATCCAGGTCTTGCATCTAGATCTGGATAGTTGCTGAAAAGATGCAAGTTTGCTGAAGCTTTAAATGATATATATGAGGATCCTCTCCTCAATCTTTTTGTATATAAACAGTCTAGTGTTTATAATTTTGAATTGCATAAAATTTTGCTGTGTATACTATTGATAAATTTACATATTAAAAGTATACATGAAATATTGTCTGAAAGCTGAAAATTGAAAACATTCAACTTTGATATGTCTGTCGATAATTCATAAGCATTCGTCAATCAAATCAATCAATTGTCGATATCATCGACATCTCTTCAGAATGTGGAAAGTCACATGATCGAGACTATTATCAAAGCTATTATCGATAACATCGAATGAGGATCATCGATATAATCAAAAGTAAGTTCGATAAAATTGAAGACTGCCGCCCGATAAAAGGCAGTCGAGCAAAATTTTTTTTATTTTTCTGAAAAAGCTTTCCGTTTTTTTTTTTTTTCTGCTTAAACCCTCGGCCAGAAGTTCATCGGTGGGTCTCAGAAGCTCCTCAAAACCTGGTATTATCCTTCATTTCCTTCCATTCCAGAGTTTATCTTTCTTTTTGGTTGGGTATTTTCAGTTTCTTTAAAAGAGGAATTTTGTCCGTTCTTCCCAAATCTGTCTTTATGGGCAAGGACAAAGAAACAGTGTCAGGTCCTGGGGAGTCATCCAGAGTCTCTCGACGAAAGACCCTTGCGTCAAAGGAAAAGGCAAGTGCTCCCGAACGAGGGACCCCCACTCATCAGAGATCTCGACAAACTTCACATGGTGGGTCCTAGTCTGAAACACCGGTGCCTCCTCCGACTAGCTTAAATCCACGTCTTGCAAAATATACGGGCAGGAAGCTCATTCACGAGAGGAAAGTAGACAGGGATTGTTTAAAACCATCCAATCTCGAATCCCTGTTTGCTGCAATCGATTGGTTGCCTGTTCTTGATTTCGGTGGGCCATGCTAACTCGAACGAACACGCAACTTCCTTGCTGCATGTCACTCACCCGTGTCTGAGCCTCCCTCTATCATGGTCTCTCTAGATAGTGATGATGTGCTGATCACACCTGCTACAGTGGCAAATATCCTTGAACTGACAATGACACAGGAGGGTCTCCCTGAAATGGACCTCGAAAATGTTAAAATTCGGTCAATGGTGACTAAGTATCTCTGTCATGGTAGGGACATCCCTTGGTATCAAGGGAATGCATTGAAATCTAGGTAAATGGAACCAAGATTTTGGATTTTGCACGGTATCTTCACTACAAATATATACCCCAGAAGTACCAATCGGTCCGATCTCACAGGTTTCATGACAATGGTAGTTTACTCAATCGCCAGAGGGATAAAGATCTGTCTTCCGACTCTACTCGTCCATCGGTTGGTATACGTCGTTCATCATGTAACTTATGTGAGATAAAGCATAGCAACACATTATTCAAGCACTTAAAGCATTCCACACATCTCATAACAAAAGAGGCTGCATGCTTTTCATTTACTCAAAATTGTCATAATACATGGAATACAGAGTTACATGAATCATAACAAAAATTACATGCAAGCCAATTACATCCACAACATCAACACTTAAAACATATTACTAACTACTACATCATCAACATGAAACATGAACCTACTACAGAGGAAACCAAAACAACTACAAAACAGCAGTATGGATGGCTAGGCATCCGAGTCAGGCGATGGAGGAGGGGCATTCTTGTCCTGTAGACAACACAGGATGACCTTCAAGGTGCGAGACACCTTGTTGAGCTTGGTTCGGACCCGCCCGATTTCCTGTTACAGGGCGGTTTGGCCCTCCTCGAGATGGGTTAAACGCGCATCTGTGGTAGCCCGATTGGTGCCCTGCTTCTGAGCCGCAGGAGGTGAACTCTCCTCTGTGTCCTGGGCCTCAGGTTCCTCTTCTTCTTTTTCAGCTTCACTCCCATCTTCACTCTTGTCTTCTTCACTCTCAATCTCATCCCCACTCTCCTCATGTCGGGCCCGTTGTCGCCGTGCCCCAAGTTTCATCTGCTGGAGAGTATTTTCATCGATTTGATGGATCAGTACTGGCCTTTCCACTCCCAGACTATAGCCAAACTCCCGTGCAATCTTGCAAATGAGTCGGCCGAAAGGAAGCGAATCAGAGCTCCTGGTGAAGCGTGCAATACCCATAATCTATCGCAACACGAATGTAGGTACACACAAGTTCGCCCTCTGCCTCACTTGGTACAGAAAGTCAACCATGAGTCACGTGCACTCGCTGCGATTACTGTGTCTGGGGTAGAGGTTGTATGTGAAGATGTGATGTAGTAGGCGGAAGTCGTCTGACATGTGGGACGCTAGCAGGCTTTGTTCGGCTGCCACTCAGCTAGTTGGCTACCACAAAGGTAACGTGTGCGACGATCCCTTTCACGAGCAGTCCCCAGATTCTGTTCGCTAGCATGTACGTCACCAAGGGGTATATTCATAAGCCGCGCAATCACTCTCACATCAATAGTGACAAACAGATCCACCCCAACTAAGAGCCGAAACTGCAAAGGTTCTAGTGTAGGCTCACGAATGTTGGCGTAGAAGGCTCGGACAGTACCAGGATTGGCACGACCTTTGACCTCAAATAGCGGACCCCAAAGGGCCGCCTCCACTTGCTCTAACAATAAGTATTCCCCAAAGAGCCATCCATCCACCTGGGCTTCAAAGAGAACCCTGTGGTCCTCATACACTCCATGAGGTAGTGCCGCTAACTGAGCTCATTCAGCAGGGATCCGGGGATCAAGGTCCCGCTTCGTTCGAAACTCCTGGGTAATGCTCGAGCTAGCGGCGGTGTCTCTCGGCCGCCTTGATCGTGTAGGGCGACTAGGCCCAGCCTCATCAGCGGCGCTCTTTCTTTTGCCCATCAGAGAGAGGATGGTGGAGATGGAGAAAATGGCTGCAATGACTTCAAAAAGGGCCATGGAAAATGAAGGAAAAAGAGAGAAGGGGCTGAAAATATGGGTTCTCCACAGACTTGGGTCCCAACAGACGTTGTAGGGGCCCAAAAGATAGGGATTTAAGAAAGAAAATGGAGAGATCAGGTGGGTGAGGAAGCTCACACGATTTTTGAGCTCCAAATGGGCGTGTGGGGGTCCAAATGAGAGAAACGAAGAGGGAAGGGAGAGAAGGACTGCAGTGCATGATGGGAATGGGTAGGTTGTGGTTGAAATCAGGAGGGAGGACGATTGGAAGGACGATTTTGAAGAGAAATAGCAAGTTTGGAGAGAGAAAATGGCTTGGAGGGGAGGTTTGTGAAGGAGGTAGTGTTTTGGAAGATGGAAATGAGACGGGAGCTAGGTTAAGGGGTGTATAAAACCCCCAAAAGTGATCGGCCCGAGCCGCGGGCCCGGCCCAGCCCGGAAACTGGCGAGGCCTCGCCGAATTTTTTTTTGGTTTTGAAAGGGGAGCCCCATGGACGTGTTCCTCCAGTCCCCTAGGCCCTAAAAAACACTGGGTCCCACCCTGGGTACCCCTAAATTAACGTGGGTAGGTCCCCGACCCCGATTCGCTCAATTTCGAGCAGTTTCGGGCAGTTTCGGACACATACTGACATTTACAGATTTTTGATTGCTGGGATAAGGTGTATTGTGATCTAAACACGTTAATAGACAGTCTAGAAGTGATTTGGGATCGACTCGTGCGATCAGGATCGAGTACGAACTCGACCAAAACGCTTGTTTTCGATGAACTTCGCCAAATGGCGAGATCGGGAAAACCTAGGACTGTTTCTATATTTTTCTCGCACCCTCCTAAGTCAAAGCGTCAGCGTACGTTGTGGGAACATAACTCAGGTCCGGTTTAATCAAAATCATGCTCTGATACCAACTTGTAACGCCCTGAAATTCGAGGGTCGAGTAGCAACCCAACTCTCGAGTTTCAGATCATCACTTATGCAACATAGATGATGAAAATTGAATGCTGTCTGTGTCAGTGCAATAAACATAAGTGAGATTATACCAAAGCAGTAATTTATACTTCGGATCAATTGTATAAGGGCTAGCGGAAGACTGAAATTGTATATATAAGGTATGTAAGGAAACAAAACCATCATGAACTCCAGAGTATAAACACTAACTAAGTATCCATATACATGTATTGTTTCTAAATCAAAAGGGTCAAAATACAACTAAAAGGTAGATCCTGAAATTCCCGCGATCCAGTCGGCCTAAGCAAAGCCGTCAGAGTACTGCATGTATGAGAACTCGTCCTGGTCCTCATCATAGTCTGGCTCCGCCTCCTGAATCGACGTACCATCTATACCTGAGACAGAGTCTGGTTGGTGTGTACTACACCGTCCCGTAACGTGGGAGTGAGTAGCTAACTCAGTGGAATAATAAAGCATAGGTTAACATGTTATCAATTCAGTCAAGCAGTAATGATAAAGCAGTACAATCAAAACAATCCTAACTACTCTTATTTAATGCAAGTATGAAATGACATGATGAATGCCCTTGCCAAACCACCCTCATGCGACACCATCTTACGTTCGCGAATGCGTTCATCCCTTAGTGCTCCACATCTATCAGGCACATGCAGTGCGATAATGAGCATGATTACCGAGTAATTATTAATCCATTTCAAACAGTAGGATTGGAAAACTAATGTACCTCTCTTGTATCATTCCCAAACATGATCCATTCTCGGGTCGTCAGTCCTAGTTAATATCAGACGATAGTGTGTTTCCTAGGTCACTGTAAAGGCTGCCAGGGCTGTTACGCACAAAAGTTACACCACTCCCCCATCACCCTTTTAACGGTTCATCACTATACAGATACAGGCCTAGTTCATACTCTATATACTGCGGCAAGACTCGTCACCTCACAGCAAATTCAGAGTATGCTCGAGGTCACTACAAAGGACTCGTCACTAATCAGTGTAGGCCGACAGCTCGAATATAGTGTCCCATACCACCATAATCGGCTCACGAGTCTGGTTGCTCACTGGTCACTACGGGGAGGCACGTGGCCCTAGCGTAGCCGACAACTTGACCACGGTGTCCCATACCACCATGCCCGGCTCATGAGTCTTAGCGGATCGAGGTACCATGGTTAACAGGATTCCACTGGTAAGTTTGGTACCCTAGGTTCAAGCAGTAGCGACCAAACATGGTGAACATACATTAAACATATCAGGTTACTTGACGAGCCTGACTAGCTTGAGCGCACAATCAACTGAACGACATGAAGTGCATAAGCACTTCGTGTGGCCTAACCACTGTCGCCAACTGAAGTATGACTCGAGTTCGTCAAACACATCTTTCGTGGCGACATGAAACTCAACCACGATCTCAAGTCTGGTACCGATTGTCTGGACTATAGACATAGTCCCAAACTCAATCAATTCTTACTCATAGCATGTGATGTAAAGCATAATAAACAAAGCAATTCAAGCATGTTAACAAGCATGTCATAAAGCATGTTATAAAACATGTTACAAAGCATGTTATAAAGCATGTTATAAAGCATTATATAAATAGGAATACAAACACATATATTTCATAAGTAAGTAGTTAAAGTAAACAACCACATGGAGGAAATCATACATGTCTCTAAGATAGTTGAGAACCTCATCTCAACACCTACCTAAGGCACTAACATCTAAGCACTTACTCTCACAAGCATTTTCACAAACACTTAGAATACACTATCTCAACATACATGATGTATGTTAGTAAAACATGCATTAGGGCTATCCTTTCGCCAAGCGAGTATTTTATCGATGTATATCATATTCATACATCAAATAATCATGACAAATACATCTCCAAAATTTATACGTATACGGTATTTTCTAGAATACACAATTTCAACATACATAGTGTATATAAGCAAAACATGTATTAGGGCGAGTCCTTTCGCCAAACAAGTAATTTATCCACATATAATATATTTATACAACAAATAATCATGTCATACATATTTCCAAAATTTATACGTATACGGTACTTTCTACAAATACCTAGAGTATGTAGAATTCCATATTTTTCATCTTTAATCAAAACGGAAAATAGACAGCACTTTGTACATGTCCAATTACATGCAGATCATGAATCTATCATTATCTGACATTGAAAGCGTTGAAAACCGTAACCTATACACCTAAAGTCCTCACCTTATACTGTAGAATTGCAATGAATCAGCTAGGTTTGTTAGGATTTCGTATTCGGCAATTCGGTAACCTATAGAATGAAATAAGTTAGCTATTTCATAACCTACAACCCTTACAACTCCAAAACAGATTAGGGTTAGGGTTTCTTACCTAGAAACGAAGTCTGTATCACTGGGAAAGTGACAAGAAAGGGGTGGTATAGCTTGTGTAGCGGCAGGGAACGGTAGTAGGAAGGATCTCCCACAACTCTCTAGCTTTCTCTCTCTTTTTCTCTCTTCTCACTTAGGGTTTCTCTCAAATTCGTATGGTTGTGAGAGAGGGGGTTCTAAGGTCCTTATATAGCCTAAAAACTCTCTGAAATAGACTTAAGGTCAAGGTATACTTGGGTTATAACCAAAGCGATACTTTACCAGCTCAACGGAGCACTTCTGGCGGGCTTCCTTGAGCCAAAAGTTGGACTTAAGCTCACCAACCTTGGATCTAGGTGGAGTTAAGTTTTCATTCAGTAGGGTTTCCAGATCACGCATGGCGGACCAGTTTCAGTTTAACTGTCAGCGGACTTCGATCAGAAATTCCAAGTACATGTAAATGTTTATGAAATTTTTCCTGATCCGAGGGTGTATTTGGGTCAGATTTTGACGGTCTGGTAGCTTACAAATTGATCGCAAGTAACACGTGCCAGATCACTATTCAAGATATTTATTTTGTAAAGAAAATAAGTGTTTTCACACTCTCTCGCTCCGGACTCGAGCGAACAGCCGTAGGACACTGTCTGGATTTGATTTCTGAGATGGTTGTCAAGCCCAACGAGGCGGTCCTAATTCCTTAACTTCGTATTATTCGGACTCCCGATGTGCGGTCTAGACCTGATAGGAGTTTCAATGTGTTCCAGACAGCAGTCGGGTAATGAGTTTGATCCTAGACTTCAGGGTAACCTAGCGACAATGATTCTATAAGTTTTGGGTCTTGCAGATCGTATTTAAAGCGATTCCAACGGATTTCATGGATAATCTAGTTTATCACTTAGTTAACTTTGTCAAATTTCTAAAGGATTTAATTCTAGTGATTTCTGGTCGAGGTGGTACTTGAGCCATTGTACGGAAATTTTCGAGTCGTTACAGTGCGGCCCATGAGTGAGGCCCATAAGTGATGTGTATTGGGCCATTGTGTGAAGCCATGGGCCCACTATATATTATATTTGGCTCTATGTGGGCCACTCCTTGGGAGCAATGTTGGTTAAATGACCATATTGATGGGCAATGATGGTTTAATGTCCACGTTGTGACCTTCCCTTAGGCCTTGTTCGGCCCATTCTCATTGAGGCCAATTATCGTGACCGATTCGCCGATTCTGATTACCGATTGATCCCGATTGTCGTGGCGATTGCCGATTTCGATTAACGTGACCGATTTGCCGATTCCGACTATCGGTCGGTGCGATTGTCGTGACCGATTTGCTGATTCTGATTACCTTGACCGATTACTGATTTTTATTAACGTGACCGATTTACCGATTCTGATTACCTTGACCGATTACCGATTTTGATTAACGTGACCGATTTACCGATTCCGACTATCGATCGGTGCGATTGTCATGACCGATTTGCTGATTCTGATTACCTTGACCGATTACCATTTCGATTAACGTGACCGATTTGCCGATTCTGACTATCGATCGGTGCGATTGTCGTGACCACTTTGCTGATTCTAATTACCTTGACTGATTACCGATTTCGATTAACGTGACCGATTTGTCGATTCCGACTATCGATCGGTGCGATTACCGTGACCGATTTGCTGATTCTGACTACCTTGACCGATTTCGATTAACGTGACGGATTTGATGCATATAAGACCCATGTGTAGGGTCCACATGTCATGTATTTAAAGCCCATGAGCAAGGCCCACCCGTTGTGTATATATGGCCCTTAAGTAAGGCCCATTGTGTTGTATATCTTTGTGTGAGGCCGTGGGCCCATTATATGTTTGGCTTTGTGTGAGCCATTCCTTGGGGGCAATGTTGGTTAAATGTCCACATTGTCAAGGCCGATTGTTGATACCGGTTATTGATACCGATTATGAGTATGTGACTGCATAGCATCATAATATATGCCCATACGCATCATCTGCATGTTTGTTATGAGATGTGGTTGACCATTGCATATGTCATTAGGCAGATTGTTATGAGACTTCTTGATAGGCAGAGGTTATCTCACATGAGTGCACGGTATGCGCATGATTGATGTATGACCGGATTGTATGGCTCATGCATCTTGCATTGTGTGCCCTAGCGACATCAGGGCCGTAGCCTCCACAGGCATATCATGGATGTCCAGACGGGACACCGAAAATCTGTTCTACATGGGGTGCTATAGATATCCCTGGGTGAAAGTCCCTAAACCCTCTTGGTTCCAGAGGTTGCTCCAACGTCTAGACCGAGTGGATGCATGAGCGCATGAGGGCCATATACCGTTAGGCCGCGTCTCCTACTATGTCGTGGTTGGTTAGAAGGGGGTACGACCTTACCTGGCCGAGAGGAGGGGGCAATGCTAGGCTGAGTCTGACCAGCTCGTGGAATGGGTCCGCTATCAACGAGTCGGGCCCGATATTGCAGGCGGATAGTGAGGTCTCTTCCACTCACCTCGTTGCGCGCGATGGGGTGGCAATCTGGTTTGGAGTATAATAGACCCCGATGATTTTCCAGAGAGGAACCGTACTAATATGTGGACTTATTGAGTAGGAGTTGCATACTCATGCATTCATTTCATTCACTATCTACTCGGGCTGGTGGTGCGTAACTAATTGTTATGTACCTTCGCATGGCCAGGATTTCAGTTGGGCGTGCCACTAACCTAAGATCAGGAGTTTACCACATTGAGTTTGACTATCCAAATTTAGGTATGGGATTGGTTTGGATAGAAGTCCCTTGTGATGGACCCCGTAGCCTACAATACTACGTACTATCATCCCAACTTCACACTCCAGCTTGGTCATTTCATTCGTATCGCATATTGTATTACATCTGCAGACATATGACATTTTGGGTTGCTATATTTCTGCACTTATATGGCCTAGACAGACTTAGCAGGATTTGTATATTGCATTGCATCTTTGGCATCTGATATTTGGCTCTTTATGACTCCTTATTGTACAGCTGTTTTATATTGTGTATTCTGATATTGATTGATTTATGGACTTGTCCATACTTCCGCTTACTCTGTTATCGTATGATTTATGATCTTGTCAATATTTCCGCGCACTCTGATAATTCATGATCTTGTCAATATTTCTGCTTATTCCGATAATGTACAATTTATGGATTACCAGTAATTTCGGTATTGTATGATGATGACATTGTATTGAATACTTGACACTTACTTTGTACATACACTTACACCACCCTCTAAGCTTTCTATAAGCTTATGCACGATAGATGCGTGTAAGTGATGTTAGGTTGCAGCAGTGTTGAGCTTGGAGCGTGTAGCGGTCTTCTGGAACTTGATTTTCGATTTATGTATTTTCCTTTCAGCATTGTACTCAAATGATTATATTAGTGGATATGTGACGATGATGTTACCTTTGTGAATTAGGTAATGTTGTGGTTATACTTATTATGACTTAAATGTACCTTGAGAAAAAAAATCCTCCTTATAGGATCCCAGGATCGGAATCCGGCGTATGAACGCTAAGAGCCGAGAATGGGGTACTGCGGAGGCTGTCAGCACCGGATTTGGCAATCGGGATTCCTGTGAATCCGATTTCTCGGGTTTGGGGCGTGACACTTAGCGAGTGTGCCTAAAAGTGGGTACGTTGTGTTGACCCTTGCTCGTGGGAGCATAAACAGTTAGCCTCAGTGTAGGTTGTAAAAGTTGAAGGTGAACCTGATTTAAAACCTTAGGTTTGAGGTGAACCGTTGTGAAACCTCCTTAGTGAAATCTGGTACACTCAAGGGTTGAGTGCGGTTACCAGGAGTGGAGTAGACAAGTAGTCGAACCACTATAAAAATGACTGTGTTTGAGATTGTCATTCTTCTAATTGTATGATTTATTTTAATATTTTTATATCTGAATATCTGAGCTCACGCCTTACACCCATACACAGTCATATCCATCACAAATTAGTTTGCATATTGTTCACTTCTTAAATAGTTTGTGATTGGATCCTCTACTGGGCTTAAGAAGCCAGTAGAGTTACTTTTAGTAATCCTAATATGAGCATGTTGTTAGGGTTAGTGCAATAGGATTTTAAATAAACCATAAAAACTTTAAAAAGTCCTATTCACTCTCTTCTAGGACATATTGGCATATTCCTACTTTAACTAATGCGGTCTTCATCTCTATTTCATCATCTTCCATGAGCGCTTCGATATCATTGAAGTGCCTTTGATGTCATCAAATGTCCCATCGAAGCCTAGAATTTCTAGTGTTCAGCATGCTTCGACTCAAAATTAGAAATGTACACACACACACACACACACACACACACACACACACACACACACACACACACACATATATATATATATATATATATATATATATATATATATATATATATATAATGCAAGATTTGTACACTCTATTTAGGACATATGAAATTCACAAACAAATAGTAAACCAAGGTAAACAAACACATTTACGTAAAAATGTTTAATGGGACAAAAAATTCTAAAATATAACGTTTAAACAGGTGGGCCAATAATGAAATAAGATTCCGCATACTTAATAGATTTTTGAAGATCTCCAAATCTATTGGCATCCAACAGCTTCGTTAGTATATCGGTAAGTTGTCGCTCGATAGGCACAGTCCTACACAATGACATTCTCTTCAACAAGTTCATGAATAAAGTGGTGTTGGATGTCTATGTGCTTGGTTCTAGATTGTTGAATCAGATTTTTTAAAATGTTGATGGCACTAGTATTATCACAAAATAGTGTCATTGTGTGTTGCTCAATCCTATAATTCAACAACATTTGCTTCATCCAAAGAAGCTGTGCACGACAACTACTGGTGACAATGTATTTGGCCTCGGTGGTAGATAATGATATAGAGTTTTGTTTCTTGCTATACCAAGACACTATACAATTTCGGATGTAAAAACAACCATCACTAGTTGACTTGCGATCAATATTACCAGCCCAATAGACATCTGAATACTCGACAATGATATTACGTACATGTGTCAAACGGCTACCATAGCCCAAAATCAGAAGACCCAGCCACATATCTAATAATTCTTTTAACAACGGCTAAGTGTGATTCTTTGTGTTCAACGTGGAATCTAGTGCATGCTCCTACGCTAAATGAAATGTCAGGCAAACTCGTTGTAAGGTATAGTAAGCTCCCTATCATGCTGCAGTACAAGTGCTGGTCCACACTCTTTCCTATTAGATCTTTTGTAACACCCCGAACTCTTCAATACTCGAGTACTGAAAGTTATCGAGTGTTACCACAAAATTTAATTTAGTATATACATATGTAAGTCAACAATTTATCTTATCCTAACCTTACATCGATTCTCCAACATGAATCTGACCATAGAAAATGATCTTCATCCATAGATCAAGCCATCTGACTATTGATTTTAAGACAAAATCATCATATGTTCAAGTATTTCTACTTGTCCATCATAACCAACCGTTCAGCCAACTATCCACCAATAGGTAAAGATATTTGACCGTCCACTTTCAGTTTGGACCACCCGATCATAGTAAACTAATTACTTGATATCTGCATCCGCTCGTATACATATTAAATTGAGATTCTGGTCCGTTCATCTTGTTCACCACTTATGAATACGCTTAACTCATCATCAAAACTACAATCTGAGAAACTTACACATGTGAACAAGTCACTTGAATCTAACGGTATATATATTCTGCCTCTTAATCACTCCAAAAACCCGCTTGTGATAATCCGGTTACAAAACTATATACCCACTTACATTCATGATTAGAGTACTAACCATCAAGTTTTTCTATTTTCAACTCAGCAAGTGCATACACTGGATTGTGGGTTTGTTTGAGTTAATAATAAATGCTAAAACAGGGTAAGTGTTGTCCATATTCCATATAAATTTAAGTTTTCTTATATGAGTGTAATAATACGATAAATATAAATTAAGATCTCAACTAGCTTTAGCTTAAGTTTTGAGCCTAGCCATGTAACGTATGTAGTGCTACGATCTAACCATACACTCCATATAACGTGATGATCTAAACATATGAATCATGTCAATTATGCTAGAGTTGGGTACGATAATGCATATATTCAATTCTAGTGACAATAAAATGTGATCGAGTTTAAGAGGTGAGGGTTTTTCCTTTAAATTTTGTAATTTAATTGATTACATCTTTCTCACATGTTCCAAGTTTTACTTATTGTTTATCTTCACCATATGAATCAATGTTACATAATTCACATCACTACATTATTATCTTACACATAAGTATGACGTTGGAAATCCCACTTCTAATGATCAATATAATATCGTGGATGTAATGTGTTACGGGTAGCGGTCCTCTTGGTTAGTATGTAATCCCTTGGTTTGGTGAGTGGTGCACAATCGATGTAAGTAAATTGTCATGCGTGTTACATCACTTCTCAGGATTGGATGTCGCAAATAGTCGCTCCATGAACACATTATGTCACGTAAATCCCCCAATCACGTTGTTGTGTCGCTTTAAGATGTTCGCATAAATCCACATTAATGTGGGACACGCTGGCGAATCTCCGTAGTGTGAGAATGTGGGGCGAGTCAGATATCTTAAACTACTTATCACATTATGATCATGATCGCTGAGTGTGATGGACTGCACATACTTTGCTAAGCATACATGTCATATAGAATGTTTGCACATACTGATATCATTTGTATTTGTGGAGTACGAAATGTATCGGAACCCTTATATTATTGTTATGAATCACTTGAATCATTGTAAACTTTAAAGGACAACCACCACTATGAGTAGGGCGTTGACCCTCTCCAACTATACAGATGTTGCAGGTGAATCACCGGTTGATGTAAATGACGACAACTATTCTGTGGAAGATGGGTTCAAATAGAGAAGAAGAATAGTGCACTATTAGTTTTATTTAATTTCCGCTGCCAACTTTGATAATGTAATAAGCTCTCATTGAGAGGGCATTAGACAGTTAACTTAAAATTTATGCTTTAATGGAATAATAAGTACAATTGATTTTATGCTTGTGATTGGGTACTTTCATGAATGTGATCTAAAAAAAAAAACAAGGTGTGATTTTGAAGGATCCAAGTTTTACATTATTAACACCTGGAATTCTCAGGCATGAGTACATACTCGGGCCATGAAAGTTCGGAGCGTTACAGTTAGTATCAGAGCATGAGAATGAAATTAACTGAGCCTGAGGGAATGAACCATCATAAGCTTTACGCGACCAGGATATGATTATGAATTAGATACATATACTCAATTGAATTCCCAATGAACTAGGATGTTGAGGAATTAGAAACCCATATTCAGGTTCTCCATTGGAAATATTAAGTTAGACGTGGAATTTAGAAACTATGAATCTATGTATCCACATAATAAATCCCCAAAATCTCAAATAAACTTGTTTTGAACTATGAGTCATCCTTAAATAGGGTCACAATCAAGAAGGATGAGCCTCCCATATGGAAATAGCAATTTCCTAATTTTTTCAGAATTTTTGACTATTTCAATGAAATTTTAACATGTTACGAAATCTCCACTAATTGCAATAATTGGACATATGGATCAGAAATTAAAATTTTGGGAGGGACAGGTTATCAATATAAAACGATTTTGGGAATTTACAACCCTTTATATAAAGGCTACACTAAAGCTTAGGTTCAACAATGAATGGATAATTTGGGCCTATCATTTAGGAAACCCATAGTAATTTTATAGGTGAATGAAAAAAAATATACATGATATTCCTCAAGGATTTAGAAGGATCGAGACAACGGATTTACGGAATCATATTCAAGCAAGTTATAAGCGGTTTGTTATAAGTACCAAATCCCGGACACTTACCAATGAACTCAATGCCTTGATCAAGCAAAAATTTGAGACTAACCTGCAACGGATGGTACCAAAGAACTCATTGCCCTGGCCATGCAAGAGTTCAGTGTGTCAGGATTAATCGTACTATAACTATTTTCCGTGTTGCCCAGATACACAAAAAAAATGAAATAATTATATAAATAAATTTCGTGGTCGAGATTTTTAGTTAAGGGGGATAGATTGTAGTGTCCTGACTTCATGTAGCCAATTATACGTGCACTTATACGTATATATCTACCTTGTGAGGAATACATTGAAAATTTAAGCACAATGAATCAGTGAAAATGATAAAAATAATTAAATTTCGAGGACGAATTTTTTTTTTTTAACGGGGGTAGATTGTAACATCCTGAACTTTTTAATACCCACGAGTATTGAAAGTTCTTGAGTGTTACCATGAAATTTAATTTAGTATATACATATGTATGTCATCAATTTAGCCTATCCTAACTTTACATCTATTCTTCAACATGAATCTGACCGTTGAGAGTGATCTTCATACATATATCAAGCCATCCGACCGTTGATTTTAATACAACATCATCATATGTTCAAGTATTCCCACTTGTCCATCTTAACCAACCGTTCAGCCAACTATCCACGATAGGTAAAGATATCTGACCGTTAAGTTTCAGTTTGGACTATCATAGTAAACTAACTACTTGATATCTGCATCTGGTCGTACACATATTAAATTGAGATTCTAATCCGTTTATCTTGTTCATCACTTATGAATATGCTTAACCCACTATCAAAACTACAATCTGAGAAACTTACACATGTGAACAAGTCACCTAAATCTAACGGCATACATGTTCTACTGATTAATCACTCCAAAAACCCACTTGTGATAATCCGGTTACAAAACTGACGGTACACCCACTTACATACATGATCATAGTACTAACCATCAAGTTTTTCTATTTTTAACATGTCATTTGACCATCCATTATGTTGGTTGATTTATGTATATTCCCTTAATTAATTTGGTGTATAATTCTTTATTCATAATGATTTAGATATAAGTTCTTTTGTAAAAATTACTTAGAAACGTGGCTATAACCTTGTAGACCCATTAGATTTTTCAAAATTCTCATATCAGAAATAATTATGAAAATGCCATTAATCTTAACCCTTGAATTTTAGATCACATGGTTCCCACGATCCGTTTGATGTAAAATTTATACCATGCCTATGTATCATAAGTTAACCATACATGTCAAGTTTCAGCCCTTGGATCATTCTAAAAGTGACCCATTGACAAATCAGCTCCTTAACCTTTGATTTTGTTGTCCATCGAGTGAAGAAATCTCGTGGGCAGTCGTAGTAGGATATTTTCCTTCATATGAACGACTTGGATTGTCTATAATATGGATCAAGTGTGAAATATGAAGACCCTACATTGGTAGGCTTTTCCTTAGGCGGGAAGTTATCCTTTTGAGGCTTACTAACTGTGTATAAATCTAGATATTTAGATCTAAACACTTCCTTCTATCCATCAAAACTCAAAATTAGACCACACCTTGGCCTCACATGATTACGATATCATATAAATTTTAGACTCCGATCTATGATCTTACACCGTTGAATGTTGAAGCCAGTTCCTTTCTTTTGCTGTAAAAGGTGAAATTTTAGATTTAGGTTTTTTCCACCATCGATCAACCACCAAACTTTGTCCAATCGTTTGCCTCTCTTGACTACACACCTTCCCCAAAATTGGGTCCTGATCTTTAAGTATTGACCGTTAATTAAGATCAAGTCCGTTTTGGCGCCCGCTAGAGAACTTTCAAGATAAGACCCCAATCAACTCCATATTCGCAACCATGGCCTAACAGGACCCTCCGAAATTGATGAACGAAGTGAATCTCTTAGAACTTATCACAGTGGATCCCACTTAGCTACTGTAATTGAACCAGAAGCAGGTGGCTTCCGCAAGCTATAACAACGCCCCAAATAAAGGAGTTTTCAAACCAGAAACTTCCTGTTTCCACTCCCGCCCGAGAAACACGAGTTCGAGGGGAACTTCTCCACCAAGATCGGTCAGTTTTGGGATCTTCTATCCAATTTGAGCTGTCCAATCCTCTTGAAAGGAATTTTCAACACTTCTTAACAAGAATAGGAGATGAGAGATGTGAGAAAATCGCGGTGTCTTTCCATTTTTCCTGAAGCTAAGATGCACCTCACGTTGCTTTCCTTTGCAAAAATCATTAATTGAACCTGTTGGAGCCTTCATCTTAGGCTTTCTTAAGCTTCCACTAATTAATCTGGACCGTCCAGAAGAAATGATTCGAAGAAAGAAGGGCATGAACAAAATTTGCCATTAATGCAACTTGTCTCCCTCGCCGAAAGAGTGTCAGCCCGACCACCAATCTCAGATCCCATCTGATCATCATGCAGCCCACAAGTACAGAAGTTGATCGGTGAAGATGAGAAGGGTGGGTCCAGCACAATGGCACGACAGAGGTGGCCAAAAGTCCAGCGGAACCCCTCCACTGTATGCGCAAGAACTTCCACGACACTAATGCAGACCAAACCCTTTCCTACGTGGAAAGCCCTTACGAAAACACCATAAAAAATTAAAAGGGAAGGAAGATCCATCTTATCAAGTGGGGCTTAGCATCATTCTTAGAAAGAAGGTACTTGAGTGCTGCATGATCGATGTAGATGATGATCTTTGATCCAATCAAGTAGGACCTAAATTTGTCCAAAGCGAATACTACGACCAAGAGTTCCTTTTCATTGCTTGGGCATGATTTAAAGTTCTACTTGCATAGTGAATAACATAGGGTATATTTTCTTTTCTCTAGCCTAACACCGCCCCAATAGCATAATCAAACGCATCACATATAATCTTAAAAGGAATGTTCCAGTCGGGTGGCTGCATGATAGGTGCGGTAGTCAACATGCCCTTGAGCTTAGTGAAAGTTTCCTGGCATTGCTCATCCACTCATATGGTACATCCTTTTGAAGTAGATTATATAAAGGACGAGTGAGGTGATTAAAGTCCTTTATGAATCGTCTTTAAAATCCTGCGTATCCTAAGAAGGATCACACGTCTCGTATGCTCTTAGGTGGAGGTAGGTTAGAGATAAGGTCAATTTTAGCCTTGTGCACCTTAATTCCCTTGGATGAGATTATATATCCAAGAACTATTTCCTTAGAAACCATGAAATGCCATTTCTCCCAATTGAGTACCAAATTCTTTTCCTCACATCACTCCAACACATTTTCAGATTTTTCAAACACTCATTGAAGTATGAACCAAAGATAGAGAAGTCATCCATGAAGACGTCTAAATATTGCCCTACGATGTCAGAAAATATACTCAACATGCATTGCTGAAAAGTGGCAGGAGTATTACATAGTCTGAATGGAATCCTTTGGTAAGTAAAGGTGTCATAAGGATATTTGAACGTTGTCTTCTCTTGATCTTCAAGGGCTATTTCTATTTGATTGTAGCCGGAATATCCGTCAAGGAAGCAATAGTAGGAGTAACCAGCTAGCCTTTTCAAAATTTGATTAATAAAGGGCAAAGAAAAGTGGCCCTTCCTTGTGATGGTATTCAGCTTCCTGTAGTCAATGCACATTCTCCAACTAGTGGTAACTCTAGTTGGCACGAGTTCATTGTTAGCATTAGCTACGATGGTGATTCCGGACTTCTTAGGAACCACCTGAGTTGGACTCACCCATTGGCTATCGGATATGGGGTATATAATACCCACATCCAATAACTTAATTACCTCGGCTCTAACCACTTCCTTCATGTTTGGATTTAATCTACATTGTGGTTGTCGAAAGGTGTTCACATTATCCTCAAGATGAATGCAGTGAGTACAAATTAAAGGGTCAATTCCCTTGAGGTCTGCAATCGACCATCCAAAGGCTCCTTTATGCTCAATAAGAGTAGAGATAAGCATACTCTCCTGTTCTTGCTCAAGGTAGGAAGAAATTACCACCGGACATGTCTCATCTTGACCTAAATAGACATATTTAAGATCAGCTTACAAAGGTTTTAGGTCAAGCTTCGATGCTTTGAGGCTAGACAGTAGAGTCACTTCGTTAGTTTGAGGCAATTTCTCAAATTGTGGCCTCCACCGGTTAACTTCAAGTACCGGTGCAGTATTAAGTATGGCATCCATCTCCCTAATCGCGTCATCATCCAAATTGGGGGTATGTACCAAGCACGTCTCTAAAGGGTTAGAGGATAAGGTCATCAGAACTTTATCTTCCATTAAAAAGTCTATCATATTTATATCGTGGGCCTCGTCATCATCCTTTACATGTCTACTCATGTTGAAAAAGATATTAAGCTCTAACGTCATATTTTCAAAAGATAAATTCATGACCCCATTCCTACAGTTGATGATAGCATTGGATGTAGCAAGGAACGGGCAGCCAAGTATGACAGGAATTTGAGAGCTCATATCTGCGATGGGCTGAGTATCCTAGATGATAAAATCTACTGGATAGTAGAATTTAAGTAGAATTTATCAACTTGGACCAATTCATCCTCAATCATCCCTCTTGGTACACGAACTGAGCGATCAACAAGTTGTAATGTGGTCCAGGTGGGTTTTAATTCACCTAGTCCCAGTTGTTCGTAGACCGAGTAAGGGATCAGATTTATGCTCGCCCCCAAGTCAAGAAGTGCATTCTCAATTTGGTGATTCCCAATTATACAAGTGATAGTTGGACTATTAGGATCTTTATATTTTTATGGCACATTTTGCTTGAGGATGACACTCACTTTTTCTATCAGAAAAATTTTCTTTTTGATACTTTGCCACCTCTTGGTTGTGCATAGGTCTTTTAGAAATTTGGCGTATGAGGGAATTTGTTTCACAACATCCAACAAAGGGATGCTGACTTTCACTTGTTTCAACACCTCTTGAATATCCTAAGAATTGGCTAGAGATTTTAGTGCAATCAACAGCTAGGGAAATGGAGCAATCGACTTGCTTTGAGGTTCCGGTTCCAACCCATGTGGGGCAATGCTAGGTTTATCATCCATGTCTTCTTCCAGGTCCTTAGACTTTTCAACTCTTTCCGGAATAGATTTGTCAATTGTTTTTCCACTCTTAAGAGTAGTGATAGACTTGGCTTGCTCCATTTGATTTGAAGAGCTTGGGTTACTAATTTCACATTGCGATTTTGGATTGGGGAGAGGTTAGGCTGGAAGCTTCCCTTTCTCCCCATTCATTAAGCGTGACTCCATCTGTTGAATGTATGATGCAAGCATTCTCATTGTTGTTTTAAGATCGTGGAATGTTTGTGTCGTATTCTGGTTGAATAGATCTTGGTTTTGGATGTGTTTTAGGACTGAATCCTCTTGAGGTTTCCTTTGATTTAAGAGTTGGTTAGGGAATCCTTGAGGAGTAGCAGTTTGCCCATTCCTCTAACTGAAATTGGGATGATTCCTCCAGCTAGAGTTGTATATATTTGAGGTGGTTCCACTAAAAGGTCTTTGGTAAATGTTTACGACATTCGATTGCTCATTCAATACCTCTTGAAAAACAAGTATTGTTGGACAATTTTCAGTTTTATGTGCATTGCAAGCACAAATATTGCAAACAACTTCCTTATCCTTATCCTTCTTAAGTTTCATAGCCTCAATTTTTCTTTTGAGATTAGCCACTTTAACATTGATATCATCTTCCCCTTTCAATATATATATTCCACCCCTCTCCTTTGATTGAGTAAGCTTAGAAGGCGTGCTAGGTCTTTGGGAGATGTCTCATGATTGTACGTTTTCAGCAAGTTTATTAAAGTAATCCCACGCATCATCGACATCTTTGTTCATGAATACTCCATTGCACATTGTCTCGACCAATTGGCGCATGGAAGATGACAGTCCATCGTAGAAGAAATTTGTTATGCGCCACGTTTGAAAGTCATGTTGTGGGCATGAACTGACAAGATCCTTAAACAGATCCCAACATTGGAAGAATGTTTCATCTTCCTTTTGGGTGAAGTTGATGATCAACTTTCTGATGGTGTTTGTCTTATGGTATGGGAAGAATTTTTTTATGAACTCCCTTGTCATGTCGTTCCATGTGCCAATGGATCGTGGACGTAGTGAATGCAACCATGTCTTAGCTCTTTCTTTTAAGGAGAAGAGAAAGAGTTTTAGCCTAATCGTGTCTTCAGACACATTAGGAAAGTATAAAGTGGCTATTATCTCATCAAATTCTTTTATGTGTAGATATGGACTTTTAGATTCAAGTCCATGGAACTTTGGGAGGAGTTGGATCACCCTTGGTTTAATATCCATATTTCCTGTATTTTCTGAAAAAATCATATAAGAAGGTGTACTAACCCCCGCCAGTTGTAAAAAATCTCGTAGTGTAAGAGGCGGGGGTGCATTATGCACCTCGTTTTCATCCTGAATTTCCTCAACCGGAGGTTGAGGTTGATTTGTAGCCATCACTTCTATCGACTCTGAGGATCTTAAGTGGTGTCTAATCCGGTGATGGATAGGCAGCCCTTCAACCAATCCTCCTTCACTTAAGAGACGTCAAGTGTTATCACGAACACACTTGGGCATGAAACACTCGCAACCTTCAAGTAACTAAACCTCAACCTAAGAAAGAAAATTAGGAAAAATAAGATAAATAAGAGATCTAAGAAAATTAAGAGAGAGAATTAGAAAGAGGTTACCGGATCGGCGATTGCTATGTTAGAATCCTACAAAATAGAAAACCAAATTGGATTCTAAAAGTAAATTCAGAAAAATCCTAAACTAGAAACAAAATAGAAAGTTAATCCTGGTCTTAACCTAATTTTAATACTAATTAAATTCAGAAAAGAGCAGCCATAGTCCCCGGCAACGGCACCAAAAACTTGTTCATAACCCCAAGTGTAGGTTCGCGATGTAGTAATAATCTCGGTGAGACTGAGGTCAAATCCATAGGAACTAATCTTGTGCATATTCTGAAAATAACTATATGTAAAACTAGAAGAAGATCTAAATCTAAATATGAAATATAAGGGAGTAATTATGAAAGAGATTTCAATAATCAAAAGGGAAGTAGGGTGCCAAGGATTCACTTGTAACTATCAGGATGTTTCCTTACTTGATTCAAAGAACACAATTGAAATTGGAGTCCTATCCTATCCTATCTAATTGAAAGATAAAGCAATTAAATCAAATCTGAACTTGCATTGACTTAATTCTCAATGGAGGAGAATTGTGATGATTAGAAGGGATTCCATCACCCTACCATGCCGAGGAGATGATGGTGAATAACATGATTTACCAATCTCACAATCTCAAAGCAGGAAAAGAAGATATCCAAAGCTATCACAACATCTATTGTAATTTGAGTCACAATAAATCATAAAAAACTAAAAATATTACTTTAATATTAAATTAGAATCAAAGAAGTTCAATAAGAACAAGAATTAAAACAAGAAAACCATCCCAACACGTTACAAGCTTCACCTCTTAGCTCTAGCTAAGAATTTTAGCCAACCACAGACATGATTGGATTTAAAACCATAAAAGAAAGCATTAAAAATAGGAAAGAAAAAAAGAAAAACTCTTGGGAAGCTCCTCCACCCTTTTGTTTTGCTTCTTAAAATCCTAGATATCCTTAGAAGTCCTTAGGATACCCATATTTATAGCCTTGTCTGCATAGATTCGCAAAACCGCGTCAAATTTACTCACTTGCATAAATTTTGCATAATTCTTCGATGTCATCGAACAACCTTCGATGTCATCGAACAACCTTCGATGTCATCGAACAATGTATCCAATTCATCCAGCAACTAAACTTGATTTTCCTGTAATTCTTCAATGTCATATAACAGTGTTCGATGTCATCGAAGATTGACTTCGATGTCTTTGAACAGCCTTCGATGACGTCGAAGACTGCATCCAGTTTGTCCAGCGACCAAACTCAATTTTTATGTAATTCTTCGATGTCATCGAACAACCTTCGATGTCATCAAAGACTGGCTTCGATGTCATCTAAGCTTAGATTCTGTGAATTTCTTCACTACCTTCCTCCTCCACTTGGTTTTCTTGAATTATGGGGTCTTGAAATGTTCAATCTTGGTCTCCAAAGATCCATTCCTTGCCTCGGTGATTCTTGAGCATCAAATTCATGCTTTTAAGATTATTTTCAATCCAAGCTCTTAAACTCACCTTGCAACACAAACATGTATAAAATATACTACTAAACATTATCATGTTCATAAAACCAAGATATAAATGGGAGAAAATATGCAATATTTGACACTCAACATTCTTCCACATGAACAACCGGGTAAACGACCCTGGACCTTTGAAAGGTATGGTCCACAAGCTTGATAGGACTCATCTGTACTTTCTAGAAGTGATAAAACATCGAAAAACACCACAAATAGAAATTCGCCATTAATGATCATTGTCATCTTTAATCAAGAAAACCCATTGTAGATCCTTGAAAGATAACTTATTCAAAATCCAATATGTTGATAGAAAGGCCCATATAATCAACATCCATTATGCGCATTCAAACCAAGATAAAAAAAAAATAACATTCAACAACATTAAAACCAATAATCCATGATTGGAAAGAAATCACCGAAAGCTTCCGTGTGTAAACTTAACGCAATCTCCATTCGAGTTATGTTTTCAAAATCATAGAGAAGGGTTTTGAGAGTTATTAAATCCCTTCGTAAGTCCTGAAAGAGAAACCGAGAGAGAGAGAGAGAGAGAGAGAGAGAGAGAGAGAGAGAGAGAGAGAGAGAGAGAGAGAGAGAGAGAGAGAGAGAGAGAGAGAGAGAGAGAGAGAGAGTCAAGTTCGACCCATCAAGTCGAACTGAGTCAATTCATGTCCAAACCTTTGTTAGTCATAGCTAGAGGAGAAGATGAGAAAAGGAAAAAGAGAAAAGAAGAAGAGAAAGAGATGGAAAGAAAGAGAAGGAGACAGAGAAGAAGAGAGGAGTTTCAAGTCACTAAGTTAACTCGTTCTGTGACTCACTAATTTTTAAGTTGAGTCTGGTCAAGTCAATAACCTTATAATAGGTAAGCTGTATCACACAATGTCCCATTCGGAAACCTAGATTTTCTTTTCTTCCCTTTTCCTATTCGATTCATTGACTTACTGAGTTAGGGCTGAGTCAAGTTTAGATCGAGTACAAATTAGATCCAGCCATGTTTTAGACCAATTTGTACCAAAACATTTGGGTGATCCTCCTAGTTTTGTTAGTTCTAAATTTTATAAATTTATATTTCATGCCTTATATCTAACCATTGTTAAAAACTTTAATTTGAGCTTATACCTTAAGATGAAAACATTTAAACCAATTTATTAAGATTGAACTATCAGTTTTAAATGAAGTAGCATGTTGCATCATAATTTAATGACCGAATTCAATGTGGATTGGTGTATATGTGTAGTGGTAATAGTATTGGTGTTAGATTAGAATGTGGTCTGTGAGGTTGCATTCGTATTATACACATATTATTGTTGAATGAGTATTAAAATTGAATGCAAAGGTGCTCTACCTTGGGTTATCTCCAAAAGATCAAAGGTTCTCTACCTTGAGTTATCATTAAAAGATCAAAGGTATTCTACCTTAGGTTGTCCCTAAAAGATCACAGGTGCTCTGCCTTAGGTTATCCCTAAAAGATCCACAACACAAGTTCTCTACTTTAGATTGTTCCTAAATGATTCACAGGTGCTCTTCCTTGGATTTCTTCTAAAAGATAGCAAAATGAATGTTACTCATTTAGTTTATTGTTCATGACTATTCATAGCATTCATAGTATCATTGTGATCTTAGCATCTCATTACATGTTCTTTGATTAATAATCTATAATTTATGTTTATGTTGTGATTATATATTTTAAAAATAGATTGAGAAATTTTAATATTTAGGCATGAGATGATTCCACTGAGTTGTTATGCTCACCCTACTTCAACAATTTTATAGGTGTTGAGTTAGAATATTACGAGCAAGTGGGCCTCTACTTCTAGTTCCATTTTAGTTTCATTAGGTTTAGTTTGAATTTTCAATTTCTGATTAATAGAGAATTATCAAAAGAGCAAAGACTTAAATAATGGACATTATCTTAATGAGGTTTATTTTAGTACTATATTCCATTTATTTTTGTACTAAATGTTTTGTGAATTCAATTGAATGTGTATATTGTATTGAAAACCAAATAATATACTTAATGGACTTGGAATTTGGATCCTGAGTAGCCTTGGGTACCCATTAAGTGCATGTGATATCCAACCGTCCAATAAGTTGGCCCCACAATGTGGATCACCTTCTATCAAAATCAGCCTTAGTAGGTAGACCAAATTGTAATTCATGATTTATTAGGAATATGTATTAGTTTTATGGAGTGGCCACTTGATGAGTAGATCACGCTGATTTTGGTATAAGGTGATCCTCATGGTGAGGCTAACGAATTGGATAGGTTAGATATCACACACATGGTCTGGGCAGGTGGACTGTAATTTATCGTCCAACCCATTAATTGGATTTTGCCTTTTCCCCTATCAACACCACTGATCTTACCCTTGATTCTTTGTATAGGGGAATGTAAATATCCCCACCTTAATTAGGAAGTTAGTAATGTCCCCAAAGTAGGGTTTCAACTTGGGTTCAGGTCAACGAACTTGATAGACCCAACCTGAGTTTTGTTAAGTAGGGTTGGGTTACGTTGTCAGGATCGTCAACTTGAGTTAGCTCTAGAAAACTCCAACTAGATTTGAAATCGGTTGGGTTATGGTGTAGCAAGTGCATGGTGGTAAGAGGGAATAGGAGATCACCATCTTCTTCTTCTATGATAAAATTCAAATCCTAAAGGAAACCTTATTTTCACAGTGTAAAAAATCTCAAAAAGAGAAAATATTATTAAGAGTAATAAAATAAAATTGGTTATAAAGCTATTGATACGACTTGTATAAATAAATTTATAACTTTCTCAAAGTAAAGTTTTCTATAGAGTAAACTTACTAAAAATAGTAAACAATTTCTAAATTAACTCAATAATAAAATAACAAAAACAATAAACTTACTATAAGTAGTAAATTTTGACTAAAAATGACATTTAACCCCCAAAATGACCTTGTTTTAGAAAACCATATGAAGGCCAATTGTCTTTAGCATTGATTAACATATAGGGCTCATTAATATTTTTTAATGACATATTACATGCATGAAATGGATTACTAGTGACAAGGTATGGTCTCGAAAGGTATGATGTGCGTCAAACCCTTGAATGAACTTTGTACTCTATTGCTTTCTATCATGGTCATCAGGAAATTGACATTGACTTTTCCTACATCTAACCCATCCACTTAAAAAATTAAATTCATTTTTACTATTATAATAATAAATCATAATGATATGCCTTTACAATGTGTTATATGTTTGTACATTTTGGTTGTTACTGAGAAGGTATATTAGAGTGCACGAGGTCATGGGTTCGACTAACCATAGTGGTGAAATCTCACTATGGTGTCAGTGGATGGGTGTGTGTAGGGTGTGAGTGCATGTAAGTGCTAATGTTTTACGCACGCAAGTAAATTGTCAAATTTCATAGACAAAATATATAGTGTATGGAACTTCAGCTCGCTTCAATATTTCAAGACTAGAGCACAATTCAACATCTTAAGATATCATCGATTAGCTCTCGATGTCATCGAATTAAGCCTTTATATGTCCAACAACCACAAAGTATTTTAGACAAAATGTTCGATAAATCAAAAGTATCTTCGATAACATCGAATTTCAAATATCGATGACAACGAACGTTAGTCGATGATATCGAAGGACTTAGAGTACTATCCATTGAACTTCATTGGAAAATATTCTGACAGTACTTGAGGAATCGAATCATCCTCGATATCATCGGAATTCAAACTTCGATGGCATCGAGAGCTGATCGATGATATCGAATCTACACAGATTGTGTCCAGCGAGCTTAACAGGAAAATAAAATGGAAATGATCAAGGAATCGAGACAACCTCGATAACATTTATATTCAAACTTCAATGATATCGAGAAAGTCTCGATAATATCGAATCTAGACAAAATATGTCCAGCGAGCTTTCAAGGAATATATTCCAAAAAGATCGAGGAATTGAAATTGGTTTCGATGATATCGGAACTTGAATTTCGATGACATCAAAACAGTATCGATATCATCGTGGTCAAACTCTGAAATGTCCAGTAAGCTCTTGTGTTATAATGTTGAGGAATCGAAACATGAATCAATGATATCGAAATTCAAATATCGATGAAATCGACTCTGATTCGATATCATCGATAGTCTATAAAAAAGTTCCCGGAATAATTTTTAAGAGAGTTCATATCATCGATCTATGATTCAATGGCATCGAAAGTATACGTTCAATGACATCGAATCAGGATCGATGATATCGAACTCAGTCAGATTCTGACAATTTTATTTCCATTGGAACTTTTTGGCTATATAAGGAGAGCTTGTTCTTGGTTGCTAGTGAGAAAAAATAGGGAGAGCTTTGAGAGAGTAATTGCGTATCACCTACCCTAAGCTCATTTTTCTCATGAAAGTTCATTCTTCAATCCACCCTTATCATTGATATTCAATAGAGTGGATTGAGGAATGAACTTCCCCATTCAAGGATCGGATTGAGGAATGAACTTCCCCATTCAAGGATCATCTAACTACTATCTTAATGGCAAATCATTGAGCTGGAATACCTTGAACTCCATCTCTAAAATAGGAAAACATTTATTAGAGTAGGATTCCAACATAACCTTGACCCAACCCATCGCCTTTATTGGAACATCAGCAAGTGTTGCAGATCAAGGGAGCTGAAGAATCTTTATCATCAAGGAGGAGATCTTCATCGACATGCTTAATGGGCTCATCTACTTATCTGTAATTCGTTAGAGTCCAGAGACCCTGTTGATCATTCTTTTGTGTAGGATTAGGTCACAGGTGCTTCTCACCCCTTCAAGACCTCATAGGAGGCCTTCGACAGGAGAGTACATTTGAGTGTTGTGTGTTGACCCTTGCTCTTGTGTAGGGCATAAACTTAGGTCCTTAGTGTAGGCCCTTGACCTGTGTGGTCTAAAACTTACGTTCCAAGTGCGGATCCTTTGCTCTTGTGTAAGGCATAAAACCTAGGTTCCAAGTGTGGATCCTTTACTCTTGTGTAGGGCATAAAACCTAGGTTCCAAGTGTGGATCCTTTGCTCTTGTTTAGGGCATAAAACTTAGGTGCTTTGTGTTGACCTTTGCTCTTGTGTAGGGCATAAACTTGTGTCTTGTGTAGGCACGTCTTAGGTACCTTATGTAGGTCCGAAAGTCAACCTTCTGTAGGTTGTAAAGGTTTGAGGTGAACCTAATTTGAAGCCTCCGTTAGTGAAATCCGATACACTCATGCGTTGAGTGCCTCCGCCAGGAGTAGAGTAGGCACATAGCCGAACTACTATAAACAACTGTGTTTGAGATTGATATTTGTTTGATCTTGTGTTATGTTTACCTTTGAAATTACATGCAAACATGATAACTTAACTGCTTATAACTGCTAAGAATCACATCCCACACACACTATCACAAAACTCATCCATCATAGACTAATTATTGCATCTTGTTTGAATATTGAGTAGTCTTGTGATTGGATCCTCTATTTGGCTTAGAAGCCATTAAAGTTAAAATGAGTTTATCTTGATAATTATATGATAAATGAAGAGTAGGGTTAATAGGATTTTAAATTGTAAAGAAAAGTCTGTAAAGTACTATTCACCCCCCCTCTAGGACACTTTGACATATTCCGACTTCTACTAAAGTGGTCTAAATGCAATTTCAATTGGTATCAAAGCGTGTCTCTCTTAAGGGCTTAACTGCCTAGAGAGTGATCTTGACTGAAGTTGGAATCATGGCCAAAGGAGAGGGCTCATCTGTAACTAGAGCTCCTGTATTTGATGGTTCAAATTATGCTTAATGGAAGGCTAGGATGCACTAGTTTTTGAGATCTTTAGATCATGATGTTTGGGACATCGTTGAAAATGGATATTTGCCCCCAACTGATCAAGTGGTACTTGAAAATAGCACAACTATCTCCAAACCTAAATCCAACGAGATGTGGACTATATATGACAAAGAGAAACAGACTGCTGAAGCGAAAGCAATGAATGCCATTTACTGTGCTGTGTCCCAAGAAGTCTTTAATCAAATCAGCATGAGTGGCACTTCTAAAGAAGCATGGGATTTGTTGGAAACAACCCATGAGGGAACAAACACAGTAAAAAGATCCAAGCTGCAACTTCTAACGTCTCAATTCAAACATCGTAGAATGGAGGAACATGAGACAGTCATGGAATTCTTTACGAAACTGAACATCATTTGTAATTCCATGGGTGGATTAGGAGAAAAAGTTCTGGCATCTAAAATCTTTATGTAAATTCTATGATCCCTACCGAAACGGTTCATGTGATGCCCCGGTCACTGCTTAAATGTGGGCGGGCGCGATGTGGGCAGGGCTTGATGCCTGGGCGAGTTACCACGCTGGGCGAGCTACTGTTGCAGTTGACTGTAGCCTAACTTGTCCCCACATCGGAAGAGCTGTCCGAAGTAATGGTAGTTATATGTGTGGTTCGGACCTTCCTTGTACGAGGCCTTTTGGGGGCAACCTTAAGAACAAAACCGTGCGGGTCCAATGGGACCAAGAGTGGATAATATCGTACAATGTTGGTCGGGCTATTACAAACGGTATCAGAGCCGAGGACAGCTCTGCCCTCGGTGGGGGATAATGTGACGCCCCGGTCACTACTTTAATGTCGTCGGGCGCAATGTGGGCGGGGCCGGATGCCTAGGCGAGCTACCACATTAGGTGAGCTACTGTTACAGTTGACTGCAGTGTAACTTGTCCCACATTGGAAGAGCTATCCGAAGTAATGGTGGTTATATGTGTGGTTCGGACCTTATTTGTACGAGGCCTTTTGGGGGCAACCTCGAGAACAAAACCGTGTAGGTCCAATGGGACCTAGAGTGGACAATATCGTACAGTGTTGGTCACGTTGTTACAGTTCAACTCCAAAGTAACAACCATTGAAGAATGTAGAAACTTGGATGAAATGAAAGTAGAAGAACTAGTAGGTTCCCTATAAACATTTGAACTACAATTCAAACCAACCATCAAATCCAAAAGTAATGCCCTCAAAGCTACAAAACATATCAACAGTAATGAGGAGGAGGAAAGTGAAAGGGAAAATGAAGATGAGGAAGTGGCCCTCTTGGCTCAACAGTTCAAAATATTCTTCCACAAAAACCGTGGCCGACCATTCAAAGGGAAACAGTTGGACAACAAGCGTTATACAGGTAAACCTATTAAAAAGTCCAAAGAGCCAGTGTTACATGTGCCAAAAATTTGGGCACCTGTCCAGTGAATGCCCCAACAGAAAAACCAAAGCAAAGGCTATAGCAGCCACTTGGGATGACACTGAAGAATCAAACTCGGACTTTAGTGATTTAGAGAGTGATGGAGACCAGAAATCCCTGAAAATACTCATGGCCTCCACACCTACAAACATTCCATTGATAACCGAGAAAATTGATGAACTACGAGTCGAAGGGACATTTCCATTAGATGAGGAGAAAGAAGTAGAAGAGGAAGAAAATGATAATTTACAGGATGCCTATAATCAACTCTACATACATTGCCTCAATATCCTTAAAAGGCTTGGGATGAATAAAAATAAAAATAAATTGCTGCAAATGGATCTAGATAAAACCTTGGAAATCAATACACACTTGATTAACGATCTTCAGTAATACCACTCAGAGAATGATAGGCTGGAAAGAATCAACTCTTTTTTGAAATTTGAGTTGATGAAACTAAACAAACAGATTGAGTCATTGAAAGATGAAAACATGCGTCTTAAGAATGAAAATCATGCACTTATTTTTTATGCAAAAAAATCCAAAAAATATGTTGAGCTTAGTTACAAATTCTCCTAAAGTAGCGAAAAATTAGAAAGATTCTTAGGGATGGGGAGACCACAAAAAGATAAGAGAGGACTGAGATATGAAAAATTCAAACCAAGCTTCACTCCTGCAGTACCAATGGTAGGAAAAAGTGCTACATCAGGAAGTAACACAAGGGCTACTCCTATTTGTCATTCATGTGGAGATTCAGACCATTATAAATTTGAATGTATTACCTTTGGGGGGACTCAACCCAATTCTGGGTTAAACATTGCTGGCAAATATAAACCAACCGGAAAAACAATGCAAAATATCATGAGTCCACCAAGGTACATGGCAAAAGGAATCCATCCACCTCCCCCTAAAATGACAAAAAGGATGAAGGAACTCATAAGCCAAGTGGCTCAACTGAATCAGAAAACAGAGAAATTAATGAAACAAGGAAAAGTGATTCAGTCACCAAACATACCTCGACAAGTTCATAGTAAAGTAAAAGCAACATCTTCAAGGAAACTTGTCACCAAATGGGTAGTGAAAGAAAAGAAAAATTGCCTAGTAACTCATTCAAGTCCAAAAATAGGCAATAATGCTAAGTGGTACTTAGATAGTGTCACGCCCCAGACTCGGTAACCGGATTCACAAGGAACCCGATAGGTGGTTTTGGCCGCAACAACCTCCGTAGTACCCTATTCTCGGCTCATGAAGCAGGTTCCGATCTTGGGATCCTACAAGGAGGATTTCCATAACAATATAATCATTACCAATATAAGCATACTCAAGATCTCAACAAGTATTTCTGAGAATAATAAAGGCACACATCACAAAATTCACTATGAATTTGAAGTTTTACAAGTATCCATAAGGTCCAAAAGGACATACATAAGATGATAGAAAAGGAGAGAAAAGTCAGCAACACTAGAGTCCTCAAGCTCAACTTGGGTGGGCCTTAGATGAGCACTAATTGCACCCAAAAATACTGAAATAAAGTGGCAAGATAACTCGTTAAATCAACCTCAAATCTGATGGGCTGTGCTGTCCCAAAAACAACATTTATGGGCCTATCTAGAAAGTTCCATGAATAGGTAGCTCTATGAGACTGGGTATATGGCCCAAAAACTCATCTAAATGGCCCCAATTGAATGCTACTGAAGGGGAGGATGATCAAGTCCCCTATAGACCCCACATGGATGAATGGTGGAATATTAAATACATTAAAGTGGGCCAACAAAGTGGCTTGAACGGCCAACCAAGGCTGGACGCCCCAGCCTGGACGTCTCAGTCTGGTGGGCCACTCCAGGCCGCACCAAGGACTGTACAGAGGCCCGTTAGCCTTGATATTTTGCAGGTTGGTACTTTCTTAGGTGTGCCACACTTCCACAAAATTTTGTGATTTTTGGATAACTAGAAGTATTTTAATTAATTTAAATAAAACAGACTATCCAGAAAATCTGGACCTCCCAACGTGGTGGGCTGGTCCAGCCCTTGCCAAGGTGTGCACAGGAGTCCGTTGACCCTAAAATTGGGTAGGTGAGTCATACAATGGGTGAGCCACCTCATTGTAAATTTTTATAATTTTTAGATACCTATAAGTATTTTAATTAAATTCGGGATTACAGACTGTTCTGGGTGAAATGTTGTTGGAATTATACCTGTCCGCATGTTTGGGATCACATGGGGTGGGTCCGGGGCCTCCAAAATTCCTGAAATTTGGGACCAAGGCCCCTCATCAAGCCTACAACAAGGTGAGGCTCATAAAGATGGCCCACCATTTGAGAAAGTATTTTTAAATTTTAGTTTTTAAGGGACTATGCTGCTGGATTGCACAACAGAAATTTCTGGCAGTCCACTATGTTGGCCTACCCTTTTGGATGCCCAAATGGGGTCCAATGTGGCTGAAATTTGGTATGATTGTAGGTGGGTCATACAACTATAGGAATCACATATTAATTTGTATCAATCTTTCCACCAAATTACTAGAAATCAGGCCCCAAGGTAGCCCAAAAATCTGTCTAGACAGTTTCTAGACAACAACAATAGGTTGGAAAGAAATAATTATAAATAGTATTTAAAATAGGATTTAATCCCAGAAAATTAGAGAATGGACCTTGCTAGTGGGCCCCACAATTATCTAGACCATTCCACCATCCAAAATACCTTTGCATGTGCCCCAATTAGTTGGATTTTGGGGCCACATGTCATAGGGTGGAATGTCATGGGCGTCCTCCCCTTTTTGGGTGGCTGGATTTTTGTTGGCCCACAAGGTGGGCTACACACCATGATTAGGGATGGAAATAAGGGAAAAGAAGAGAAGGAAGGGAAATTCAGACGAAGGGAAGGGCTACGCCACTATTGAGCCCTTCCTAGAGCAATCCAACCACACATCATTCATAGATTTACATCTACAACCTGGATTTTTCATATGCATGGATAAAAATTAAAATGGATGGTGGGGATACCATTCCCACCATGATCCCAAGGTCTAGATGACCTCATCATGCAAAGAAATCAAAAGATCCACCATGATGGGGTCCATAGAGGAAAGCCCCATGTATGAGACATGAATGCATAAGGTGGGCCATTTGGCCACACCTATGGGGACATGTGGGACCTCCACTATTGATTGGTGGGTCCTACACTCCCATAATGAAGAGAAGAAGGGATCTACAAAATAAAAAAAAATAAAATCAGATTACACCATAAGGAGGCACCCACCTCTTGGATCTCCAAGCTTTTACCACCACTAAGGGCCTCAAGCTCTAAGGTTTATGATTCTATGGTCAATATGAAGTTATGATGGTGAGATGGAGTGAAAATGGGGAAGAAAATGGGCTGGAAAAGAGTGGAGAAGGGGCTGGAGGTTTTGCAAATGGGAGAGGAAATGAGAGTATGAGAAGAAAGAGAGAGAGGGAGAGAGTTATAGGGAGGCTATCATTGCCTCTCTTTCCTTTGTTAGAGAAACCATGATGGCTTATGGTGACAATAATAAAGTGCTAGGCTTTAGTAGGTCTTAGGAGGGGTAGGCTAGTAGGCTCTCTAGCAAACCTACCATAGGGTGACATCATCCTTACACAAGCACCTCAGAAAATATGCGGGGTGGGGTCCACCATCACACATCAAAGGCCCCAAATTGAACATTGTTTATAACTCATGATGTACACGTCGGATTCATGCATGGGACGCGACATCGGAACCGAAGCGACGAGGCGGACGCAATGGCATAGGTCTCGAGTTAATCTTAGTTGGGTCTACGTGACCGAACTCAAGGATGACTGCAAACACTACCCGAGGGTCATGGGTCGCCGGAATTTGACCGGTAGGATCTCGAGACCAAAATGAACGAGTGTGTACTCACACACACACATACACACATGCGAACTCAGGTCGGGTCTCACAATCCTCCCCACCAACAAAGAAATTCCGTCCTCGAAATTGACACAACCGGAACAATAAAATGCATAACATCATATATATATATATATATATATATATATATATATATATATATATCTCAATCATCAATCACAAGAGAAGGCAATACAAGCAATCAATCATCGAACAAATGGGGATAACGCTCTCTAATCTCGGCCTCGCGTTCCCAAGACGCCTCGCCCTCCGAATGATGACCCCATTGCACCTTCACCAAGGGAATGACCTTGGTCCTGAGGACCTGCTCCTTCCGATCAAGAAGACGAATCGACTGCTCAATGTAGGAAGCATCCTCACGGACCTCGAGTGGCTGCTAATCAATCACAGGAATAGTGTCTGACCCACATTTCTGCAACATAGAAACATGGAACACGTCGTGGATCGCAGACAATTTAGGAGGTAAGGCAAGCCTATAGGCCACAACGCTCATGTGCTTGGTAATCTCAAAAGGTCCAATAAATCTCGGGGTGAGCTTGCCCTTCATACCAAAGCGAACCATGCCTTTCATAGGTGAGACCTTGAGATATACCATGTCCTCGACTGTGAACTCGAGGGGTCGACGCCGACGATCAGCAAAACTCTTCTGCCGGCTCTGAGCTGTGCGCATCCTTTGCCTAATAACATCAATAGCCTCTAATGTCTGCAGCACAAGCTTGGGACCTAAGAGATGACGCTCTCCAACCTCGGTCCAACAACTAGGAAATCTGCACGGTCTGCTATAAAGAGCCTCAAAAGGAGCCATGCCAATAGCCGCCTGATAGCTGTTGTTGTATGGGAACTGGCGAGGCGCATATGTTCATCCCAACTGCTCACAAAGTCGATCACACAAGCTCTAAGCATATCCTTAAGGATCTGGTTGACGCTTTCGGTTTACCCATCCGTCTGTGAATCATAAGTAGTGCTGAGTTGCAAAGTGACTCCCAACGCCTGTTGGAAACTCCTCTAAAACAGAGACGTAAATCTGGAGTCTCGGTCTAAAACGATCTAAACTGGGACGCCATGTAGTCTCACTATTTCCTCAATGAACACCTTTGCAAGCTGGTCCATAGACCAGGAAGCACGTACTGGAATGAAATGAGCCGACTTTGTCAGACAATTGACGATAACCCTGATGGTATCGTGACTGCACTAAGTCCTTAGCAAACCTGCGATGAAGTCCATCGATAAGTACTCCCACTTCCACTCTAGAACGCTCAACGGGTGCAAAGGACCAGTGGGTCTCTGGTGATCGGCTTTGACACGCTGGCACGTGTCATACTCGGCTACAAAACTAGTAATATGGCGCTTCATCCCCTGCCAGAAGTACTGCCTCCTCATATCACGATACATCTTCGTGGAGCCCGGGCGAATAGTAAGTCTCAATCGGTGTGCCTCGGTCATCAGATCACGACATAACTCTGGCACGTCCGGGACACATAATTGGCCTCTAAAGCGTAATCCACCATCGGAACCAATCTATCAGTCTGACTGCTCCACGGATGCGGCCTCTGCTCGGTACTCCTAAAGTGACTCATCCATCTGCTAAGCCTCGATCACCCTAGCCACCATGGAGGGTTGAATCGACAAGCTCAAAAGCTGAACAATGGAAGACTGCAGACCGAACTCAAAGTCATACTTTGAAACATCCTCAAGCATCTACCACTCACGCACCATCATTTGTGCCACCAGGCCTTGTGACTGACGATTGAGCATGTCCGCCATCACGTTTGTCTTACCCGGGCGTTACTGAAGATCAAAATCATAGTCCTTCAACAGCTTCATGCATCGCCTCTGACGCAGGTTAAACTCAGACTGCAAACATAGATACTTTAAGTTCTTATGATTTAAGAAGAGCTCGAACCTGACCCCATATAGATAATGCCTCCACACCTTCAGTGCGAAGATGACTGCTGCAAGCTCCAAATCATGAGTGGGGTACTTCAGCTCATGGACCTTGAGCTGGCGTGAGGCATATGCCACTAGCTTCCTTACTGCATCAGTACAACACCCAAGCTAACTCTATAGGCATCAGTGAAATCAACAAAACCCTCACTCCCATCAGGAAGAGTAAGAACAGGAGCAGTCGTCAGGTGGTCCTTCAACTCCATAAATGCCTCCTCGCAGGCATCACTCCAGATAAACTCGACGCCCTTCCGCCTCAACCGGGTCAGCGGTGCTGCAATATGGGAGAAACCCTCGATAAATGGTTAGTAATATCCCGCTAGACCAAAGAAGCTACGGATCTCGGACGCGTTCGTGGGGTGACCCCACTGACGCACTGCATCGACCTTCGTGAGGTCCACAGCGACACCCTCCATCGTCACCACGTGACCGAGGAACTTCACCTCCTCCTGCCAAAACTCGCACTTCTCCAGCTTCACATATAACTGATGAGCACGAAGGGTCTCCAGCATAATCTGCAAGTGCTCAACATGGTCCTCCCAAGTCCTCAAATATATAAGAATATCATCAATGAATATCACTACGAACTGATTGAGAAACGGCCGAAAGACCTCGTTCATCAGCTGCATGAATATAGCGGGCACATTGGTCAATCTGAACAACATGACCAGAAACTCAAAGTGACCATAACGTGTCCGAAAAGCTGTCTTCGAAATGTCCTCCTCTCAGACCCGAATCTGGTGGTACCCGGAGCACAAGTCTATCTTGGAAAAATACTGTGCACCTTGCAACTGATCGAATAGATCATCAATACGGGGAAGCGGGTATCGGTTCTTGATGGTGACTCTGTTGAGCTCACGATAGTTATGAAATTTATGTTGTTGAAATTTATACGCTTTTTATTTTTCCTGCAAGTGTTTTCATTTTATGATGAGGAGATCCCTTTGAATACAATATTTATGAAATTTATGTTGTTGAAATTTATACGCTTTTTATTTTTCCTGCAAGTGCTTTCATTTTCTTATTAGAATTAACTCTTACTGAATCAATGCCTGAGCAGTTAATGGGGATGGATTACAAATTCATTGGCAATATGTCTACATTGCCTCGAATCTAGCTAAGTGTCATTGTTGTGAAGAGAAAACTTTGATACTCAGGAAGAATGTGATGTTTCATACACATGCACACAGAAATTGTGATGTGCTCAAGAGGTAACCTGAACTGAACTGTGCAAATTAGGGCCCACTTTACATGGGTCATGAACAAAAATTTGATGGAACTGATATGTTACCTGGCCAGTTGGTTACTTCTAAGTAGAAGGTTGAAATCCAAATAGTCAACTTTCCAAATTTTGCAAACAAATGTGTATCAATACAAGGATGTAGTCTCTCCTTTTAAGGTTGCATTCAACTTTTTCATGTCACTGTATTTTTATAGTTTTTATTTTTATTTTTTTATTTTTTTAATTTTTTTTAATTTTTTTGTATTTTTAGTTTTTTGTGTTGTATAATGGTTCTATATGATGATAGATGTGGCCTGTTCCTTTTTGAGGAGCCCACCTAAATGATTATACAACTTGTTTTTTTTTTTTTTCTTTTTTCTTGAATAAAAAAGAAAAAAAAAAGGTGAGACTCATCTGAAAATCAGGGTGGGAGATGTTCTTCCAGTGGTCCGGTATCATCTGAAGGTTAGGCTGTAAGTTTCAGTTGTGTTCCTACAAAGTGTTAGGCAACTAGTCGTTGCCACTTTCAGAACCTGTCTTTCAGCAAAGTGGCATGCCCATAACTATGATGTGAATGTTCTTTTGTTCAAACTGTCGTTCTATTTTGTTCCCTTGTGTAGTAGTATAGATGGTTGCAGATAGGGCTGGGCTGCTGTGGATTGATGCGCTGCTCTGATCTGCTGATGTTCATAGGGATGGCTATGCTATGGTCATTGAATTATATATATATATATATATATATATATATGTGTGTGTGTGTGTGTGTGTGTGTGTGTGTGTGTGTGTGTGTGTGCGCGCCTTTGTTGAATTCTTATATGCAATTCCTTTGTAATTCGCTCTCCTTCCTGCATGCCATGTGTGTGCGCCTTTGCTAAATTCTTATCTGCGATTCCTTTGCAATTCACTCTCCTTCCTGCATGCCATACTTGTTGGTTCCCAAAGGTTCATAACCACTTGCCAATGAGTGCCCAATTAATGATTGTTAAGTCCTTCATGCATATATGACTTTTGTACTGAGGACGGCAGTCTTCCTTCCAATTAACCAAATGATAAGTATTTTGATCGATGACATGGAGTAAATTGGCAAATTTGAGAGAGCTTCCTTTCTTTCTAAGAGTTAATGTTCTACCTCCTAATGATCACGATGGTGTTGCATCTTGTATTGTCAGGCTTCGGTCTGCCATTACCCAAACATATGGTATATCAAGAGAGAACTAGCAACTTCACCACTGTTTTATATGAAACACACCATAATTTGATTAATTATCCTTTAATTAAACAAAAAGAGGAACATTTCATATTTTATTTACTCTGTTTTCTTTCTTTTCTTCCTAGAGATACAAATTGGGGATTGCAAATCAGCCATTCAATTCAAGCATGGCAAATGTGGCTAAGGAGTTCTGTAGTGCGACAAGGTAGAGAAAGAAGGGCTAGACTGGTATGTTAGTTACACACCTTTTAAAAATGGTGGTGACTCTTCCAATGTACATATGGCATAGTTGTATTGCTATCTGGACAGTGCAAATCAATGACATAACTGTGGATAGATCATAATAAAACCATAGTGCCGACGAGAAGGAAAACCATCTTATTTTTCATTTGAATTTGGATCACTCACTATTTTACTTTTAACCATTCATTTGTTAGCCATTGATTGGATGATTAGGATTGTTTGATTAGTGTCATGTTTACAGATTGGTCCATGGGTTAATGAGGAGGATCCATGCCTGCCAAACAGTGGACATCCAAGTCCTTTTTATGATGGGCTGCTGACATCATCATTTGCTAGTGATGTTAGAGCCCATGGGCCTCCAAACAGTATGCATGTGCTGTCTTCTTCTTCTTCTTCTTCTTTTTTTTTTTTTTTTTTTTTTTTTTTTTTTTTTTTTTTTTTTTTTTTTGCAGCACCCTGCATCATTTCTTTCGTATGCATGTGTCTGCAGTTGGAGAGAGTCATACTTGTGCTCTTTCTCTTGACATACAATAACATGCATGTGAGATGCTATTTTCTTGATGTTCTTTTGTTCTCATGTGTAGATGAAGGAATGGATATTATATGTTGGAACAAAAGGTTGCTGATATCAGGTATCTCTAGAGCTGTTCCATGCATTTCCATTTCATCTCCACCGGGAAAGGCCAACTTTGTGGTAGTGACGGTGCATAAAATATGCCAAAGATTGGATTGATTTGGGATGAATTTCTTTTTCTGCTAGGGGAGGTATTTTGTAAATGGGCTCATATGATAGGTAACATCCCAAGTTTATAATGGGATCATGCTGGAATGTAGCAGTCTTGTTACAAGTTTGTTAATAAAAAAAATAAGTTTCCGTTGAAAAAAGGAAGAAGAAGAAAAGAAGATAAACACATGCCTAGCCCATTTCAGGCTGGTCTCGTGTACCATTAGGTTACCATGCCCATAGCGACCCTTTGTAACGCCTTGAAAATCGGGGGTTGAGCATAAACTCAACTCCCGAGTTCCAACGCATCACTTATGCAACAAAATGAATGATTATTGAATGTTGTCTATAATGGTGCATTGAACATGAGTGAGATTAAGCCAAAACAACATATCATACTCCAGAGACAGTTAAAATGCAAGCGGAAGACTGTGATAGATAGATAAAATATATAAACTGCGGTGAGTCTCCAGAGTGTGATAATGTTACCAGGTTAACGAATTACAAGTGTAATTCTAAAATATACCAAGTCGTGGAAGTGAATGTCTTCTATCCCAAACACATAGTCCCGTCAATGCAATACCAGGTCTTCATAGACCTGTCAGAGAGCTACATGTAGGAGAACTCCTCCTCAACATCATAGTAGTAGTCCGGCTCTACTTCATAAGCATCGCCATCACTTGAAACTCAACAAATCTGGTTGGTGTGTACAACACTGTCCCGTAACGTGAGAGTGAGTGATTAACTCAGTTGAACAATAAAGCATAGGTTAACATGTTATCAATTCAGTCAAGAAGTAACGATAAAGCAGTACAATCAAATAATTCTAAATACTCTTGTTAATGCAAGTATGGAATGTAGTCATGATGTATGCCCTCACCACACACACCCTCGTGCGACACCATCTTACATTCGCGGCATGCTTTCATCCCTCAGTGCTCCACATCTTCCAAGCACATGCAATGCTATGATGAGCATGATTACCGAGTTGTTATTAGTCCATTTCAAATAGCAGTATTGGGAAACTAAGGTACCTCCCTTGTATCATTCCCAAACATGATCCATTCTAGGGTCGTCAGTCCAACTTAATCTCATACGATAGTGTATTTCTAGGTCGCTACAAAGGCTGCCAGGGCTGTTACGCACAATGGTTACACCACTCCCCCATCACCTCTTTAAGGGTTCATCACTAAATTGAAACAGGCCTAATTCATACTCTATATACCGCGGCAAAACTCGTCGCCTCACCGCAAATTCAGAGTATGCTCGAGGTCACTACAAAGGGCTGCCAGGGCTGTTGCTCGTAATCGTTGCACCACTCCCCTATCAACTTATCAATGTAGGCCGACAACACGAATATAATGTCTCATACCACCATAATCGGCTCACGAGTCAGGTTGCTCACTGGTCACTACGGGGAGGCACGTGGCCCCAGCGTAGGCCGACAGCTCGACCACGGTGTCCCATACCACCATGCCCGGCTCATGAGTCTTAGTAGATCGAGGTACCATGGGTAGAGGGGATTTCACTGGTAAGTTTGATATCCTAGGTTCAAGCAGTAGCGTCCAAACATGGTGAACATATATAAGACAGATCGGGTTGCTTGACGAGCTCGGCTAGCTCGAGCGCACAACAAGTTGAACAATATGAAGCGCATAAGCACTTCGTGTGGCCAACCACTATTGCCAACCGAAGTACGACTCGGGTTCGTAGAACACATCTCACGTGGCAAATGAATCTCAGCCACGAATTAAATTCCGTTATCGATTGCCTGAACTATACAATAGCGCCAGTCACATTCAATTACAGATAGTTAAAGCAATAATGGATCAAGATCCAAATCATACAACCAAAGTTTGATATTATCCATTTAGGGCTGTCAGGGCTGTTGCACGCACTCGTTGCTCCACTCCCCCATCACCCATGACGGATCATACAACGCAAACATGAATTTAAACATATGCATTACATAGATAAAATCATACAATCAGTTGAGCATGTTATGAAGCACAACACAAGCATGAGTTTGTACATATTCAATTCCTAATCACGCAGCTATCCAAGGAAATCATACACATAGTTAAGGAGTTGAGAATCATATCTCAACACCCTTATACATTACAATTTACTAACTACTACTCATTCAAACGTTTCAACAAACACTTAGACTATTACATCAACATACATGAAATATGTTGATCACATAGGAATTAGGCCAAATTCTTTCACTAGGGAGTTACCCCAATTATAACACGCATGCACAGATGACAGATAGTCATGGCAGGCAGGAATCCAAGTTTCATAATCATTCAGTCATTTCCACAAACACTTGGACTACACATTTTAATGTATGTAGCTTATAGGGGTCGTGGCATGATTTAGGGCAAATTCTTTCGTCAAAGGGGTATCGCCAATACAATAATCATATTTCCATGACAATTAGTCATGGCGAGCATGAATGAGAATTCTATACTTATTCAGTCATTTTTACAAACACTTAGAATACACTCTTTTAACATACATAGTGTATATTAGCAAAAACAAGTATTAGGGCGAACCCTTTCACCAAATAAGTATTTTATCCATATATAATATATTCATACAACAAATAATCATGGCAAACCCATTTCCAAATTTTATATACGGTACTTTCTACAAATACCCTGAGTATGTAAAATTCCATATTCTTTATCTTTAATCGAAACGGAAAACAGACAGCACTTTGTACATGTGTAATTGTATGCAGATCATGAATCTATCATTATCTGACATTGAAAACGTTGAAAACCATAACCTATACACCTAAAGTCCACACCTTTTGTCGTAGAATCGAAAAGAATCCGATAGGTTTGCTATGCTTTTGTATTCGGCAGTTTGGCCACTTATAGAACGAAGTAGGTTAGCTATTTCATAACCTACAACCACCAAAACCCCAAATCAGATTAGGGTTAGGATTTCTTACCTAGAAATGACACCGGAATCGCCAGAAAAGCAATGAGAATGGAGCGGTTAAGCATGGATAACAGCAGGGAAACAAGGCAGGAGATGCTCCCACATCTCCCACATTTTCGTTCTCTTTTCCTAGGGTTTTCTCCCAAATTCGTATGGCTGAAATGAGAGAGGGTTTAAGGTTCTTAGATAGCTTAAAACTTCATCGAAATAGACTCCAGGTCAAGGTATACTTGGGTTTTATCCAAAGGGCATCTGTTTCACTCAATGGAGGACTTCTAGTTGGCCCCCTTGAGCCAAAAGTCAGACTTAAGCTCACTAACACTGGATTTATGTATGGTTATGTTTTCGCTTCAGTCGGGATTCCAGATCACAAATGGCAGACCGGTTTCAGTTCAACGGTCAGTGGATCTCGATCGGAGATTTCGAGTACATGAATATGTTTGGGGAAATATCCCTGATCCGAGGGTGTAATTTGGTCTGATTCTAACGGTCTAGTTGGTCAATACTGATCCGCAAGCGAGAGGTGCCAGATTTCATAAATTTATATTTTATTTTGAATTAATTTCATATTTCTCACACTCCCCGCTCCAAGCTCAAGCGAATAGCGCTGGGACACTATCTGGATTTGGTTTTCGAGATGGTTGTTAAGCCTAGAAAGGCGGTCCTAATTCCTTAACTTCATTTAATCGGACTTCCGACGTGCGGTCTAGATCTGATACGGAGTTTCGAGATGCTCCCGAGAGCAACCGGGTAATGAGATTGATCCTAGATTTTAGGGTAACCTAGCGTCAATGATTTTACAAGTTTTCGATCTTGCAGATCGTATTTAAAGTGTTTGGTGCTAATTTCATAGGTACTCTTGTTTAACACTGGCTAATTCTCGCCTAATTTCTAAAGGATTTAGTCCTGAGTAATTTCTGTCTGAGGTGATACCTAGTCCTTTGTAGTAATGTTTAGTTTAAGTATTGTTCTTCATCACCTAAACTTTAAGATAGTGTCTAGGGTGAAAGTACTTAGAAAGGTTTAAAGAACGAGGTGGTGAAAGATGAGATTTGTGAAGGAAATGGGTTAAGAACCAATTTTAGACTGTGGGATTCAGTTCTGATAGGTTAAAAAGGTGTTAGGATCGACCCATTGCCTAAGAACGTCTAATTCCAAGTTGACAAAAATCCGGGATGTTACAATCTACCCCTGTTAAAACAAAATTTCACCCCCAAAATTGCCTAAGGGTAATAAGAAAAGATTTAATTATTTCTTTGCCTAGTTTTATTGCGTAGGGTATATACTAGCCTGGTTCATTTTAGTCTACTCCCCTTAAAACTTATTTCTTTATCCATTTCTCATACCCTGATGGTTTGCTACACTTTATTTCTTTACCTATTTAGAGTCTTGACGCCAATCCCCAATTATCTAGAGTAAGATAGCTGTTTTCATTGTTTGACCAACATGGAGAGACGGTTATAGTGGGTTTGATCTCGATATATCGATCATCTACCGGGCCAGGGTAGAAAGTTCATCATATCCCTTCCTAGTCCTAGTAGATCCTGGTCTTCTGCCCGACCAAGCAGTGAGTCCATTGGTAGTCGCCCAGGATTGAGAATTGGGTCAAGCCGCGAATGCTTCGCAGTTTATATTTCAGTAACTCTGTAGTCCGATCACTCTAAAAACATAGGGAATGCCCATCACAAAAGGGTTCAAATATCCTATTTCTTGGGTTGCCCCTTTAGGTCTTATTCTAAGAGAGTCCTCGTTATTATCTATGTCCAAGGAAATGGTGAATCAAATCTTACTAGATCATCCTAAAACGGTTTCTCATAGTAGAACTTGCTAGGGCTTCTATAATGTTCATATTCAACGAGTACAGTTTCGATCCTGGGCCAGTGGGGTAGAGTCCACCACGCTTTCGCTGCGCCACCCAGATCAAAGAGGTGTATTGATTTGACCTAACTACATCTATCGGTCTCTGACCTTCTCTAATATAACCGGTAGTCTAGTCTTAATTTAGGTGTAGTCCAAAGTCTATACTCATACACTAGATGATTTCACATCATTTCTAATACAAGGGTTTTATTACTTAGGGTCAAAGTTGTCTAATTGGAATTGAGTTGTCTGTACTTGACGCTCGAGCATTCCGCATATGCTCATTCCAACTAAGAGGGTCTTAAGGTTCACATTATTAATTTGTTGGATTTCCTATATGGTCATGTCTGTCGAAATCTAGGAGCACTGCTCTAGGTCCAAAACTCCAAGGGTCTATTTGGCCAGTGGTCTTAAGTCGTACTAAATGGAACTGCATTACTAATCCTTCCTCAGGATTGGGAGTGGCATGGTTGGTAGGAGGGTGGGTGGGGATTAATTTTATAGGCTTTGGAAAATGAGTCTTGTGTGGGAAAGCATGAGATGAGAGTTCCAAATCCCTGGATGAGGAATTTCTAAGTGTAATAGGAAAAGAAAACCTGGGATATACTTTTCATTGCATACATTCCAAACATGGCAGTAGAAAACATGGGATACACCTAATCTAGGGACCATATCTTACACATACATTTATTATTATTTATACAATTCTATCCACCTTAAACTCACCTAATGCAATTTGGCCCAACGGGCCCTAAACATCCTCAAATATCTAAAACATTCTACCAACTACTAGACTCATTAACATGAAAACAAAAACATCCAAAGACGGTAACCCATGCAACCTACAAGACAACATTATGGATGATTAGGCCTCTAAGAAAATGGCCATACAAGCTCGGATAAAGCCATGGAAAATGAGGAGAATGGGAAACGGGGGCTAGAGTTTTTGGTTCTCCACAGACTTGAGCCTTAACAGGGATTGTAAAGGCCCAAAAGGCAGGGTTTGAAGAAGGAAAGGGAAGAAAATGGCTGGGTTAGAGAGCTTACATGAATTTGAGCTTCAAGTGAGGGGTGTAGGAGCTCAAATGAGAGAAAACGGAAAGGGTAGAGGGTAGGCGTTGCTGTGAACGATGGATGTGGATGGGTTGTACCCAAAAACGAGGGATTGGGCAATTGGGAGAGAGGTTTGAGAGATAAAACAGCAACAGTAAAGAGAAAAGGGGGGCTTGGAGAGGTGTTTGAGAGAGAGGGGGGCAAAACGACGTGAAATAGGGGTCCCCTCGCAATTTCGCAAGCACCACACGTGCCTAGGGGTCGGGCCGACCAAGACCAGCACTGACCCAATTCGACCGGTCCAACCTGACCGCGGTCGACTGCGGTCCCGTCCCGGTCCGCTTTGCCCAGCGTGCTACCGCCGCGGTTGGGTGATGTTCCCCAACCTCCCAAGGTGCCAAATGCACCCTGGGTCCACTTGGTTCCCCCTCGGATTGACTCGTGTGGCCCCTGACTCCGTTTCAAGTCGTTTCAGGTCAAATCGGATGTATCTTGCAATCTGAAATGAGTTATCTGACGTAAAATATATGATTTTGGGGTAGAACGAGCTAGCAAAGTCAACCAACCCCATTATGCCGGGTTGCACAGCCCGGAATTGTGAAAAAAACCCTGGATCGATGGTCGTTTCCCTGTTTCAATTTCATCTTTACTATAAATAGTAGTTTTAGTTTGATTACTCTTCATCCGTTGGGCTTTAGGAGTTGCGCCCAACGTAAAAAGAGCTTAGAATAATTAAGAGAACAGTTTGGTGAAGCCAAATAGGACACTTACTATTTTTGGCCGAAAACCTTACGCACTAGTAGACATCACGACCTTATAGTAAGTCGCGAATTCTAGGAGTTTTAGTTGTAGTTTGTTTCTGATTTCTTTCCCATTACTTGGTATCCCTATTTAAAGGGTTGTGAACTCATTTTTTTTGTCATTCATTAATTAATTTTGAATTTATTAGAATTTATTTCTATTTTCTGCTTTCTTTTCTTGTAGATTCGAGAAGTCTCTGTGAGGAGTCCAGAGAAGCTCCGAGGATTCGGAGTTGTTATCCTCATCACATTTATCCCGTATTCTACCGATTTTCAATAGTTTGGATGAGGTGGATTGTGCTCTAGACTCATCAATAGATGGCTTAGGAATGTTCTAAGGTCGACCCGTGCGACCATGGTTGAATATAGACTCAATTTTGGCGTTCGTTTTCAGTGAACTAGCCGTTCGACGAAATTGGAAAATCCTAAGTCTGTTTCTACGTTTCATCGCCCCCTCCTAAGTCAGAGTGCATCAGAGTGCATCGTGTTACCGTAACCCAGGCTCGGTTTAATCCAAATCATGCTCTGATACCATCTTGTAACGCCCTGAAAATCGGGGGTCGAGCATAAACTCAACTCCCGAGTTCCAACGCATCACTTATGCAACAAAATGAATGATGATTGAATGTTGTCTGTAATGGTGCATTGAACATGAGTGAGATTAAGCCAAAACGACATATCATATTCTAGAGACAGTTAAAATGCAAGCGGAAGACTGTGATAAATAGATAAAATATATAAACTGCGGTGAGTCTCCAGAGTGTGATAATGTTACTAGGTTAACGAATTACAAGTATAATTCTAAAATATACCAAGTTGTGGAAGTGTAATGTCTTCTATCCCAAACACATAGCCTCATCAATGCAATACCAAGTCTTCATAGACCTGTCAGAGAGCTACATGTAGGAGAACTCCTAATTAACATCATAGTAGTAGTCCGGCTCTACTTCATAATCATCGCCATCACCTGTAACTCAACAATTCTGGTTGGTGTGTACAACACCGTCCCGTAACGTGAGAGTGAGTGATCAACTCAGTGGAGCAATAAAGCATAGGTTAACATATTATCAATTCAGTCAAGCAGTAATGATAAAGCAGTACAATCAAACAATTTTATATACTCTTGTTAATGCAAGTATGGAATGCAGTCATGATGTATGCCCTCACCACACACACCCTCGTGCGACACCATCTTACGTTCGCGGCATACTTTCATCCCTCAGTGCTCCACATCTTCCAGGCACATGCAATGCTATGATGAGCATGATTACCAAGTTATTATTAGTCCATTTCAAACAGCAGTATTGGAAAACTAAGGTACCTCCCTTGTATCATTCCCAAACATGATCCATTCTAGGGTCATCAGTCCTAGTTAATCTCATACGATAGTGTATTTCTAGGTCGCTGCAAAGGCTGTCAGGGCTGTTACACACAATGGTTACACCACTACAACATCACCTCTTTAATGGTTCATCACTAGATTGAAACACGCCTAGTTCATACTCTATATACCGCGAAAAAACTCGTCGCCTCACCGCAAATTCAGAGTATGCTCGAGGTCACTACAAAGGGCTGCCAGTGCTATTGCTAGTAATTGTTGCACCACTCCCCCATCACCTTATCAATGTAGGCCGACAATACGAATATAGTGTCCCATACCACCATAATCAGCTCATGAGTCAGGTTGCTCACTGGTCACTACGGGGAGGCACGTGGCCCTAGCGTAGGCCGACAGCTCGACCACGGTGTCCCATACCACTATGCCCGGCTCATGAGTCTTAGCGGATCTAGGTACCATGGTTAGAGGGGATTTCACTGGTAAGTTTGGTACTGTAGGTTCAAGCAGTAGCGTCCAAACATGGTGAACATACATAAGACAGATTGGGTTGCTTGACGAGCTCGGCTAGCTCGAGCGCACAACAAGTTGAACGATATAAAGCGCATAAGCACTTCGTATGGCCAACCACTATTGCCAACCGAAGTACGACTCTGGTTCGTCGAACGCATCTCACGTGGCAAGTGAATCTCAGCCACGAATTCAATTCCGTTACCGATTGCCTGGACTATACAATAGCCCCAATCACATTCAATTACAGATAGTTAAAGCAGTAATGGATTATGATCCAAATCATACAACCAAAGTCTGATATTATCTGTTTAGGACAGTTAGGGCTGTTGCACGCACTCGTTGCTCCACTCCCCCATCACCCATGACGGATCATACAACGCAAACATGAATTCAAACATATGCATTACATAGATAAAATCATACAATCAGTTGAGCATGTTATGAGGCACAACACAAGCATGAGTTTGTACATATTCAATTCCTAATCACACAGCTATCCAAGGAAATCATCCACATAGTTAAGGAGTTGAGAATTATATCTCAACACCCTTATACATTACAATTTACTAACTACTACTCATTCAAACGTTTAAACAAACACTTAGACTACATACATCAACATACATGACATATGTTGATCACATAGGTATTAGGCCAAATCCTCTCACTAGGGAGTTGCCCCAATTATAACACGCATGCACCCATGACAGATAGTCATGGCAGACAGGAATCCAAGTTCCATAATCATTCAGTCATTTCCACAAATACTTGGACTACACATTTTAACGTATGTAGCTTATAGTGGACGTGGCGTGATTCAGGGTAAATTCTTTCGTCAAAGGGGTATCGCCAATACAACAATCATATATCCATGACAATTAGTCATGGGGAGCACAAATGAGAATTCTATACTCATTCAGTCATTTTTACAAACACTTAGAATACACTCTTTTAACATCCATAGTGCATATTAGCAAAAACAAGTATTAGGGCGAACCCTTTCACCAAATAAGTATTTTATCCATATATAATATATTCATACAGTAAATAATCATGACAAACACATTTCCAAAATTTATACGTATCTGGTACTTTCTACAAATACCTAAAGTATGTAAAATTCCATATTCTTCATCTTTAATCGAAACGGAAAACAAACAGCACTTTGTACTTGTGCAATTGCATGCAGATCATGAATCTATCATTATTTGACATTGAAAGTGTTGAAAACCATAACCTATACACCTAAAGTCCGCACCTTTTATCGTAGAATCGAAAAGAATCCGATAGGTTTGCTAAGCTTTCGTATTCGATAGTTTGGCCACCTATAGAATGAAGTAGGTTAGATATTTCATAACCTACAACCACCAAAACTCCAAATCAGATTAGGGTTAGGGTTTCTTACCTAAAAATGACGCCGGAATCGTCGGGAAAGTGATGAGAATGGAGCGGTTAAGCATGGATAACAGCAGGGAAGCAAGGCAGGGAGATGCTCCCACATCTCCCAAACTTTCGTTCTCTTTTCCTAGGGTTTTCTCCCAATTTTGTATGGCTGAAATGAGAGAGGGTTTAAGGTCCTTATATAGCTTAAAACTTCACCGAAATAGACTCCAGGTCAAGGTATACTTGGATTTTATCCAAAAGGCATCTGTTTCAGCTCAACGGAGGACTTCTGGCGGGCCCCCTTGAGCCAAAGGTCAGACTTAAGCTCACTAACACTGGATTTACGTATGGCTATGTTTTCACTTTAGTCAGGATTCCAGATCGTAAATGGCGGACCAGTTTCAGTTCAACGGTCAGTGGATCTCGATCGGAGATTTCGAGTACATGAATATGTTTGGGGAAATATCCCTGATCTGAGGGTGTAATTTGGTCTGATTCTGACGGTCTGGTTGCTCAATACTGATCTGCAAGCGAGAGGTGCTAGATTTCATAAATTTATATTTTATTTTGAATTAATTTCACATTTCTCACACTCCCCGCTCCAGCTCAAGCGAATAGCGCTAGGACACTATCTGGATTTGATTTCTGAGATGGTTGTCAAGCCCAGCAAGGCGGTCCTAATTCCTTAACTTCATATTAATCGGACTTCCGACGTGCGGTCCAGATCTGATACGGAGTTTCAAGATGCTCCTGAGAGCAACCGGGTAATGAGATTGATCTTAGATTTTAGGGTAACCTAGCGTCAATGATTCTACAAGTTTTGGGTCTTGCAGATCGTATTTAAAGTGTTTGGTGCTAATTTCACAAATACTCTAGTTTAACACTGGCTAATTCTCGCCTAATTTCTAAAGGATTTAGTCCTGAGTAATTTCTGTCTGAGGTGATACCTAGTCCTTTGTAGTAATGTTTAGTTTAAGTATTGTTCTTCATCACTTAAACTTTAAGATAGTGTCTAGGGTGAAAGTACTTAGAAGGATTTAAAGAACGAGGTGGTGAAAGGTGAGATTTGTGAAGGAAATGGGTTAAGAAGCGATTTTAGACTGTGGGATTCAGTTTTGACAGGTTAATAAGGTGTTAGGATTGACCGATTGCCTAAGAACGTCTAATTCCAGGTTGGCAAAAATCCGGGATGTTACACCCTTACTCTTGACTAAATTTAAGAAATTTGTAATTCTTTTTAATAAAATTTTCTTATTCTTAAAAATAGTATAATGGGACAGTATTTTCTTAGTGAAATGTGTAAATTAGCTGCAATACAATGAACTTTACTATGATGTCTTGAAGACCCATTTACGGTTGATGTTAGAGTTTGTGATGTTATTTTCATTTTTACTACATTTTATCTTTTAATTGGGTGTGATCCAAATTCATTTGAAGGCGCTGGGTTCTTTTTCTTTTTCTGTTTTTAAATTCCAGTTACCTGTACAAGCCCCATTTTGCTTCTTCTGTAAATCTTGTGGAATTGGGCTCATTTAACATACAATTAGTTGAAATTCTAATAATAGTGCTAAAGTTGTCTATGTTCTTTTGGTTCTCTTTAGATTTTGATTGAATGGTTATGGCATTTAGTCATTTCTTTCTTTCTTTCTTTTTTTTCCTTTTTTTTTTAAATATAATAAAAATTTGTTTGACCGTGAGTAGGATTCTAATCCTACTTGCATTAATTGCCTTCACATTTCTCTTCACTAGTTTGTGTGCGTCCAACAAAAATAAGGTTAGAGTTCATGTATTTCGGGGACGTTACGCTAAATTAGCATAGTAATCCATGGCCTGATCTGCTTCTCATTTATTCTTGGACTAAACTTGTAACGCCCTGAAAATCGGGGGTCGAGCATAAACTCAACTCCCGAGTTCCAGAACATCACTTATGCAACAAAATGAATGATGATTGAATGTTGACTGTATTCGTGCATTGAACATGAGTGAGATTAAGCCAAAACAGCATATCATACTCCAGAGACAGTTAAATTTGCAAGCGGAAGACTGTGATAGATAGATAAAATATATAAACTATGATGAGTCTCCAGAGTGTGATAACATTTCCAGGTTAAATAATTACAAGTACAGTTCTAAAATATACTAAATGTGAGGAAGTGTAATGTCTCCTATCCCAAGTACCATAGCCCCGTCAATACAATATCAGGTCTTCATTGACCTGCCAGAGAGATACAGATAGGAGAACTCCTCCTATCATCATAGAAGTAGTCTGGCTCTGCTTCACAAGCATCGCCATCACCTGAAACTCAACAAATCTGGTTGGTGTGTACAACACCGTCCCGTAACATAGGAGTGAGTAGCTAACTCAGTGGAACAATAAAGCATAGGTTAACATGTTATCAATACAGTCAAGTAGTAATGATAAAGCAGTACAATCAAACAATTCTAACTACTCTTATTAAATGCAAGTATGAAATGACATGATGAATGCTCTTACCAAACCACCCTAATGCGACATCATCTTACGTTCGCGGATGCATACCTCCCTCAGTGCTCCACATCTACAAGGCACATGCGGTGCGATGATGAGCATGATTACCGAGTTGTTAGTAGTCCATTTCAAACAGCAGTATTGGAAAACTAAGGTACCTCCCTTGTATCATTCCCAAACATGATCCGTTCTAGGGTCGTCAATCCTAGTTAATCTCATACGGTATTATGGTTTGAGAGGCATCGCGAAGGCATCGCAAAGGGCTCGTCACCCGTCAGCACGGATACAGATCTCACCGTATGCGGCTCAATTGCTGACCGTCGGCTCGAGTACAGGTCTCACCGTACTCGGCTCAATCGCTGGCCGTCAGCTCGAATACAGATCTCACCGTACTCGGCTCAACTCATACTCTAGTTGCTGTGAAGGGCTCGTCGCCAATCACAGACCTTGGAGTATACTCGAAGACACTACAGAGAACTCGTCGCCCGTCAGCACGAGTACAGGTCTCACCGTACTCGGCTCTCGCCGTAAGTGTCGACAGCTCGAATACGGTGTCCCATACCACCGTATTCGGCTCACGAGTTTGGTTGCTCAATGGTCACTACGGGGAGGCACGTGGCCCCAGCATAGGCCGACAGCTCGGCCACGGTGTCCCATACCACCATGTCCGGCTCATGAGTCTTAGCGGATCGAGGTACCATGGTTAACGGGATTTCTACTGGTAAGTTTGGTACCCTAGGTTCAAGCAGTAGCGTCCAAACATAGTGAACATACATAAGACAGATCGGGTTACTTGACGAGCTCGGCTAGCTCGAGCGCACAACAAGTTAAACGACATGAAGTGCATAAGCACTTCGCGTGGCCAACCACTATCGCCAACCGAAGTACGACTCGAGTTCGTCGAACACATCCCACATGGCAAATGAGTCACAGCATGAATTCAATTCTGGTACCGGTTGTCTGGACTATGGACATAGTCCCAAACTCAATCAATTCCCATCCATAGCATGTGGAGTAAAGCATGATAAACAAAGTAATCTCAGCATGCTAATAGGCATGTTATAAGGCATGTTATAAAGCATGATATAAAGCATGTTGTAAAGCACTACATCAATGAGAATACAAACACATATATTGCAAAGAAGCGGTCTAAGTACACAACCTCATGGAGATAATCATACATGTCCCTAGGGTAGTTGAGAATCCCATCTCAACACCCTCCTAAGGCATCAACATCCAAACACTTACTCACTCAAGCAGTTCCACGAACATTTATCATACACTATTTCAACATACATAGTGTATGTTAACAAACATGTATTAGGGCGAGTCCATCCGCCAAGTAAGTATTTTATGCACACATAATATATTTATACAACAATTAATCATGGCAAACACATCACTAAAATATACATGTATACTGTACTTCTTACAATACAGTATTTCTACATACATAGTGTATATTAGTAAAACATGTATTTAGGCGAATCCTTTCGCCATATAAGTATTTTATCCATATATCGTATATCCATACAACAAATAAACATGTCTAACACATTTCCAAAAAAAATACATATACGGTATTTTCTACGAATACCTAGAATATGTAAAATTCCATATTCTTCATCTTTAATCGAAACAGAAAACGGAAAGCACTTTGTACATGTGCAATTGCATGCAGATCATGAATCTATCATTAACTGACATTGAAAACGTTGAAAACCATAACCTATACACCTAAAGTCCGCACCTTTTATCGTAGAATCGTAACGGAGTCGATAGGTTTGCCAAGCTTCCGTATTTGGCAGTTTGGTAACCTATAGAATGAAATAGGTTAGCTGTTTCACAACCTACAACTGTCTAAACCCCAAAACAGATTAGGGTTAGGGTTTCTTATCTAGAAATGACACCGGAAACGCTGGGAAAGCGATGAGAATCAGGCGGTGGAGCCCGAATAGCGGCAGGGAAGAGTGGCAGGGAGATTCTCCCACATCTCCCACACTTTCTCTCTCTTTTCTCTCTCTTTTCTCTCTCTCAATCTCAAATTCGTATGGCTGCCATGAGAGAGGGTTTAAGGTCCTTATATAGCCTAAAAACTAACCGAAATAGACTTATGTTCAAGGTATACTTACATTATAATCAAATCGGCATTGTTTCAGCTCAAAAGAGGGTTTCTGGCGGGCCTCCTTGAGCCAAAGGTCAGACTTAAGCTCACAGACACCGGATCTACGTTTTATTAAGTTTTCATTTCAGTGGGATTTCCAGATCACGCGTGGCGGACCAGTTTCAGTTCAACGGTTAGTGGGCCACGATCCGAAATTCCAAGTACATGTAAATGTTCTTGAAAATTTTCCTGATCCGAGGGTGTAATTTGGTTTGATTCTGACGGTCTGGTTGCTTAATATTGATCCGCAAGTGAGTGGTGCCAGATCACTATTGAAGATATTTATTTTGTAAAGAAAACAAAGGTTTTCACACTCCCTCGCTCCGGACTCTAGCGAAAGTGATGTAGAGCGGGTCGCGAACAGTTACATGGCCAAGATGGATCAGAAAAGGCCCGGTCGGCGACAGAAGTGATCTGGACCATCAGACCTTAAATCAGGCGTATCTCGCAATCCGGGATGAGTTAGCGGACGAAAAATATATGATTTTGGGGTAGAACGAGCTACTTTAGCCAACCAACCCAGCTACGCCGGGTTGCGACGCCCGGAATTGCGAAAAACCCCTGGATTGACGGTCGTTTCCCTGTTTTAATTTCAATTTTACTATAAATAGTAAGTTTTAGTTTGATTATAACTCTTCATCCGTTGGGCTTTAGGAGTTGCGCCCAACATGAAAAAAGCTTAGAATAATTAGGAGAACGGTTTGGTGAAGCCAAATAGGACACTTACTATTTTTGGCCGAAAACCTTGCGCACTAGTAGACATCACGACCGTCTATAAATAGTAAGTTTACTATTTATAGTAAGTCGCGAATTCTAGGAGTTGTAGTTGTAGTTTGATTCTGATTTCTTTCCCATTGCTTGGTACCCCTATTTAAAGGGCTGTGAACTCGTTTTTATAAATTAATTAATCAGTTTCGAAATTATTAGAAATTATTTCTGTTTTCTGCTTTCTTTCCTCGTGGATTCGAGAAGTCTCTGTGAGGAGTCCAGAGAAGCTCCGTGGATTCGGAGTATTTATCCTCATCACGTTCATCCCTGCGTCAATTGGTATCAGAGCGAGGATTTCCCTCGGGCCGATGACAAACAACGAAGGTATGAATCAAAATCCTGTGGACGGTGATCCAGGGATTCGTTATCTTTCGGAAAGAATGGAAGCTTTCCACCGGGAGAGTCAGTTGACCATGCAAGGGCTGCAGGTAACGCTCGACCGTCTTGCGGATGCGCTACTTCCGCCCCGAGCCCTAGGCGGTGCTCCACCACCTATGGTGGCTCCACCACCCATGGTTGCTGTACGACGCAACCCCGATTTCCGTAGAGCACTACCAATGGCAAACCGTAGGGCTACACCAGATGATTCAAGTTCTAGCGATGAAGACCTTAATGAGGGTTTTGCCCGACGACCAATCCATGGAGGTGATCATCTAGATCGTGCTGAAAGAGACTATCGAGGTAAGGCTGAACTTCCTAGTTTTAATGGTTTATTACGTATAGAAGATTTCCTCGATTGGCTAGCCGAAGTAGAGAGATATTTTGATTACATGGACGTGCCAGATCATAAAAGGGTAAAATTGGTAGCGTTTAAATTAAAATCTGGTGCTTCTGCATGGTGGGAACAATTACAACTCTCACGAGCCCGTCAGAACAAGGCGCCTATCTCATCATGGCCACGGATGAGACGTCTTCTTCGATCACGATTTCTCCCCAGTGATTATGAGCAGATACTATTCCAGCAATATCAAAATTGCCGACAAGGAAATCGAACCGTCACAGATTACACAGAAGAATTCCAGCGGTTGGCTACACGAAACGATCTGTCAGAATCTGAGTCACAGAAAGTGGCACGATTTATAGGTGGGTTGCGGCCGATAATTCAGGACCGAGTTCAGATGTACCCAGTCGGGACCGTGGATGAAGCAGTTCAATTGGCGAGTAGGGCAGAAACACAACTTGCAAGAGCTCCTGCTCGTCCATATCCTTCAACACGACCCCCCATGACAGGTCCCACGCAGGATCCAGTACTGGCACGAGGAAAAGATCCAGTAGGAGAACGTCCTCAACTTCCTACAACCGCAAACCGTGATACGGGGAGTGGCTCATCTAGACCTCAACGTACAACACCCACAACAGCGGGCACGAGTAGGGTTCCAAATCCTTATGCTCGGCCAAGGTCGAACAATTGTTACCGATGTGGCCAGCCAGGCCACTTATCAAACACTTGCCCTCAACGTCCCGCGGCACACTTGACTATAAACGAAGGAGGCACTGAAGATGAGGCCGCAGAAGAAGACCATGGCTTTGATGAACATGAACAAACCACTGAAGAAATAGCAGGTGGAGATGAAGTGACGGGCGAGGATCGTGGCGAATTTCTAGTTGTGAGGCGATTACTGTATGCCCCACGAAAGGAATTACATCCACAGCGACACAATATATTTCGTACTCGGTGCACTGTCCATGGAAAGGTCTGTGATGTGATCATAGACAGCGGTAGTAGCGAGAACATCGTCTCAAAAGTGATGGTGAACAAGTTGCGGCTACCAACGACGAAACATCCTTCCCCGTACTCAATTGGCTGGATAAAAAAGGTGAATGAGACCAAGGTAACTGAACAATGCACTATCTCGTTTTCAATTGGCAAAAATTATAAGGATCAAATACTTTGTGATGTGGTCGACATGGAAGCTTGTCATATGCTACTCGGTCGACCCTGGCAGTCGGACCGTGATGCGACCCATCGGGGACGAGATAATGTCTACATATTCGTCAAGGATAGTCGAAAAATAATCCTTGCCCCTATGGCACCAGAGAACCACCCTGAAGCTTCTAAAGTGGAGGGGAGTTCCCTCTTGACCATTCGGGATTTCATGGAGGAATCCAAGGAAACCGGCGAGGTATACGCCGTAGTGGTGAAGGGCGAGGAAGAGGAACCCTCAAACATCCCTCCAAGCTTAAGGCTGTTGCTAAACGAATTCAAAGAAGTCTGGCCTGAAGATTTACCTGATGGATTGCCCCCATGAGGGACATCCAACATCACATAGACCTCGTCCCTGGGGCTAGCCTGCCCAACCGCCCTCATTATCGGATGAGTCCGAAGGAGTGTGAGATACTTCAGGGGCAAGTGGAGGAATTGATCCGTAAGGGTCTCTTGAGAGAGAGCATGAGCCCATGTGCCGTACCAGCATTATTAACGCCAAAAAAAGATGGAAGCTGGCGCATGTGTGTCGACAGCCGGGCAATTAACAAAATCACTATCAAATATCGGTTTCCAATACCACGGTTGGACGACATGCTCGATATGCTAGAAGGGGCCAAGGTGTTCTCTAAACTTGATCTAAGGAGCGGGTACCATCAGATTCGTATCAGACCCGGTGATGAGTGGAAAACGGCATTCAAGACCAAGGAAGGGTTGTATGAGTGGCTGGTCATGCCCTTCGGCCTATCGAACGCACCAAGTACTTTTATGCGTTTGATGAATCAAGTTCTAAAACCGTTCACTGGCCGATTTGTGGTAGTATATTTTGATGACATATTGATATATAGCCAGGATGAGGCGGAGCACAGGAAACATCTCAGGCAGGTGCTGCAGGTCCTACAAATTAACAAGTTGTACCTCAACTTGAAGAAGTGTAGTTTTTTAACTAACAGCCTATTGTTTCTAGGATTTGTTGTAACGTCCACAGGCATTCGTGTGGACGATGAAAAGGTGCGAGCTATTAGGGAATGGCCGATCCCGACAAACATTCATGAGGTGAGGAGTTTTCACGGGTTGGCGACTTTCTATCGTCGATTTGTGCGAGATTTTAGCACCATAGTCGCGCCCATAACAGATTGCATGAAAAAGGGACCGTTTCAGTGGACCGATAAAGCTGACAAGAGCTTTCATGAGATCAAGCATCGTTTATCTACAACACCGGTCTTAGTGCTTCCTAATTTTGACAAATTGTTTGAGGTTGAGTGTGACGCTTCATACATCGGAATTGGAGGAGTATTATCACAGGAAGGCAGGCCGGTAGCCTTCTACAGCGAGAAGCTCAGCGAAGCCCGAAAGAAGTGGTCGACTTATGAGCTTGAGTTGTACGCAGTTGTTCAAGCGCTGCGACATTGGCGACATTATCTGATTCAAAGAGAGTTTGTTCTGTACACTGACCATCAAGCATTAAAGTTTATTAATAGTCAGACTAATGTGAATCGTGTGCATGCTAGATGGGTTGCGTTTTTACAGGAATTCACGTTCGTTCTGAAGCACAAGTCAGGGAAGCAGAACAAGGTGGCTGATGCACTTAGCCGTCGTGCATCATTACTGGTTACAATGAGCAACGAGGTGGTCGGCTTCGACTGTCTCAAGGAGCTGTATGCCGAGGATGAAGACTTCAAAGATTCTTGGATGAAGTGTCAAGAAGGTCACCCCAGCGACCTTCATATACAAGACGATTTTCTCTTCAAAGGGAATCGATTGTGCATCCCCCAAAGTTCCCTGAGGGAGCAGATTATTCAGGAGCTACATGGAGGTGGCCTCGGTGGACACCTTGGGCGAGACAAGACGCGAGCTCTTGTGGAAGAGCGGTATTACTGGCCGCAATTAGTACGTGATGTGGGGAAAGCCGTACAACGTTGTCATGTTTGTCAGACCTCTAAGGGGCAATCTCAGAATACGGGCCTCTACATCCCGTTACCTGTGGCTGACGGTCCTTGGGAGGATTTATCAATGGACTTCGTGCTTGGTCTGCCACGAACACAACGCGGCATGGATTCAGTGTTCGTGGTAGTAGATCGTTTCTCCAAGATGGCGCACTTTATTCCATGCAAGAAGACTCTCGATGCAACACACGTGGCAAATCTATTCTTCAGAGAAATTGTGCGGCTACATGGGGTTCCCAAGACTATTACTTCTGACCGTGACACGAAGTTCATAAGCCACTTTTGGCGGACTTTGTGGACTCGATTCGATACACGACTTCAGTTCAGCAGCGCCTACCACCCACAAACTGACGGTCAAACTGAGGTTGTGAATCGCACGTTGGGAAACCTCCTTCGATGTATTTCAGGAGAAAAACCGAAGCAGTGGGATTTGGCTTTGTCTCAAGCGGAGTTTGCATTCAACAACATGGTAAACCGCTCGACAGGAAAATCCCCGTTCCAGGTTATTTACGGACGAGTACCTCGCCACACACTAGACTTGGTCCCTCTGCCCAAGCTCCCAGGCATGAGCATTGCAGCAGAACATATGGCAGACAAGTTCATGAGCATTCATGCGGAGGTACAAACCAAGTTACATGCCTCGAACGAGAAGTATAAGGAGCAAGCGGACAAGCATCGGCGACGAAAAGTGTTCGAGGTGGGCGACCAAGTAATGGTCCATCTGCGCAAAGAAAGATTTCCGACCGGAACATACAACAAGTTGAAGAATAAAAAGATTGGACCGGTACCAATCATTCGAAAGATCAATGACAACGCCTATGTTGTTGATCTTCCAGATGACATGGTGATCTCACGGACTTTCAATGTCGCGGACCTGACCGAGTATCATGAACCAGAGCATGACGAGAACTCGAGGACGAGTTCTTTTGAAGTGGAGGAGACTGATGTAGAGCGGGTCGCGAACAGTTACATGGCCAAGATGGATCAGAAAAGGCCCGGTCGGCGACAGAAGTGATCTGGACCATCAGACCTTAAATCAGGCGTATCTCGCAATCCGGGATGAGTTAGCGGACGAAAAATATATGATTTTGGGGTAGAACGAGCTACTTTAGCCAACCAACCCAGCTACGCCGGGTTGCGACACCCGGAATTGCGAAAAACCCCTGGATTGACGGTCGTTTCCCTGTTTTAATTTCAATTTTACTATAAATAGTAAGTTTTAGTTTGATTATAACTCTTCATCCGTTGGGCTTTAGGAGTTGCGCCCAACATGAAAAAAGCTTAGAATAATTAGGAGAACGGTTTGGTGAAGCCAAATAGGACACTTACTATTTTTGGCCGAAAACCTTGCGCACTAGTAGACATCACGACCGTCTATAAATAGTAAGTTTACTATTTATAGTAAGTCGCGAATTCTAGGAGTTGTAGTTGTAGTTTGATTCTGATTTCTTTCCCATTGCTTGGTACCCCTATTTAAAGGGCTGTGAACTCATTTTTATAAATTAATTAATCAGTTTCGAAATTATTAGAAATTATTTCTGTTTTCTGCTTTCTTTCCTCGTGGATTCGAGAAGTCTCTGTGAGGAGTCCAGAGAAGCTCCGTGGATTCGGAGTATTTATCCTCATCACGTTCATCCCTGCGTCAGAAAGGCCGTGGGATATCGTCTGGACTTGATTTCCGAGATGGTTGTCAAGCCCAGCGAGGCGGTCCTAGTTCCTTAACTTCGTGTTAATCGGACTCCCGACGTGCGGTCCAGATCCGATACGGAGTTTCGAGATGCTCCCGAGAGCAGTCGGGTAATGAGATTGATCCTAGATTTTAGGGTATCCTAGCGTCAATGATTCTACAAGTTTTGGGTCTTGCAGATCATATTTAAAGCGATTGGTGCTAATTTCACAGGTGCTCTAGTTTAACACTAGCTAATTCTCGCCTAATTTCTAAAGGATTTAGTCCTGTATGATTTCTGTCTGAGGTGGTACCTGGGCCTTTGTAGTTTGTATATAAAGTGATCAAAGTTATACTACTTAGCTAGTTTGGGATAGTGTCTAGGATGAAAGTGCTTAGAAAAATTGAAAGAACAAGGTAGTGAAGGGTGAGATTTGTGAAGGAAATGGGTTCAGAAGCGATTTTAGATTGTGGGGTTCAGTTCTGACGAATTAATAAGGTGTTAGGAGCAACCCATTGCCTAAGGACGTCTAATCCCAGGTTGGCAAAAATCCGGGATGTTACAAAACTCCCTAAGTATTATTGCTTTCTTTCTCATTTTAGTTTTTTTTAACTTTTATAGGCTTTAAAATTTTTTTTCTTTAGTGCAGCATTTCAAAAAGTTATGTGTGACACCAGCTTATTAGAGACCCGAAAAAACGGCTGACCACCAATGAATTTTGGTGTGAGTGTTTTTTTATAGCTATATCATGTTTTATAATTAAGAGATCTTGACAGTGGTGAAATATTTACGACTGTAAAAAAGCTTTCAAGGTTAGCTCATTTCTACTTAAAATATCGAATAACTAGATAAATCAGGCAGTATGTACACTGATCAGTTGGTAGTTTTTTGGCTTTATCTCGTTAATATTGTATTCATTATATTTTTCTAGAGGCAAATCATCTTTCCAACCTGAGTGGATGCTGCAGTTGGATATAGACTCATTGACTTGAAGCTGATTTTTTTCTCTACCTTAGTTAAAAGATACAATAAAAGTGGATTTTTTTATCTCCTTCTCATCATTACCTGCTAGTCTTGTCACTATATATGACATCTCATGAGTCTTACTTTTTGTAATTTTCTTACCCCTGTAGTGATTATCAGAAGCAGTGGGCCATCATTGAAATATTACCATTGTAGTGCGTCTAATCAAGGTATGGATAATACATGGTTTTAGTTCATAGTAAATAGTACCTTTTATTGTGGATCACCTCTGGACCAAAGAGCTTGTACCTTTTATTGTTGTAAGTTCCTAATTAGTTTGTTTCTATATTTGTGTCGGAGCTATCCGGATGTTGAACGGGGGTCCCTGGAAGGTGGGAACCGCTGTTATGACCATGATGAAGCTGTCTATTTTCTATGGACAACAATATGAGTGGCATGGCCATTTGGTCAGGCCCATGTTTATGTATTATCTCGAAATTGATGAAGCAGATTTGGATGTGCGTCGGAGCTATTCGGATGTTAAGTGGGGGTCCTTGGAAGGCGGGAGCCGCTGTTATGACTATGATGAAGCTGTCTATTTCCTATGGACAACATCGGAGGGGCCTGACCATTTGGACAGGCCGTGTTTATATCTGTATTTGCAGGAACCATGCCCTCAACCTAAACCACACCCTAAACCTATAACCTAAACCTAAACCTTAACCTATAACCTAAACTTTAACCTATAACCTATAACCTATAACCTAACCTAAACCTAAACCTGTAACCTAAACCTATAACCTAAACCTATAACCTAACCTAAACCTAAACCTAAACCTAAACTTGAAAACCCAAAACTAAACCTGATCCTGAACCCGAACTTGATTTCCTAAACCTAAACCTTAACCTATTCTCAATTCCCTAAAGCTATAACCTATAACCTATAACCTACACCTAAACCTAACCTGAACCTATAACCTAAACCTATAACCTTAACCTAAACCTAAACCTAAACCAAAACCTATAAGCTTAACCTATAACCTATAACCTAAAACCTATAACCTAAACCTTAACCTATAACCTAAACTTATAACCTATAACCTAACCTTAAACTAAACCTAAAAGCTAAACCTATAAACTAAAACCTAAACCTAAACCTAAAACCTAAATGTATTCTCAAATCCCTAAACCTAAACCTACACCTAATCCTAATCTCAACTCCCTAACCTAAACATAAACCTAAACTTGAAAACCCAAACCTAAACCCGATCCCGAACCCAAACCCGATTTCCTAAACCTAAACCTTAACCTATTCTCAATTCCTTAAAGCTATAACATATAACCTAAACCTAAACCTTAACCTAAACCTATAACCTAAACCTAAACCTTAACCTAAACCTAAACCTATAACCTTAACCTAAAACTGAAACTTATAACTTAAACCTTAACCTATAACCTATAACCTATAACCTAAACTTATAACCTATAACCTAACCTTAACTTAAACCTAAAACCTAAACCTAAACCTAAAACCTAAAACCTAAATGTATTCTCAAATCCCTAAACCTAAACCTACACCTAATCCTAATCTCAACTCCTTAACCTAAACCTAAACTTGAAAACCCAAACTAAACCCAATCTCAAACCTGAACCCGAGTTCCTAATCCTAAACCTTAACCTATTCTCAATTCCCTAAAGCTTTATCCTATAACCTAAACCTAAACCTTAACCTAAACCTATAACCTAAACCTAAACCTACAACCTTAACCTAAAACCAAATCTTATAACCTATAACCTAAACTTATAACCTATAACCTAACCTTAACCTAAACCTAAAAGCTAAACCTAAACCTATAACCTAAACCTATAAACTAAAACCTAAACCTAAACCTAAAACCTAAATGTATTCTCAAATCCATCAACCTAAACCTAAACCTAAAACCTAAATGTATTCTCAAATCCCTAAACCTAAACCTACACCTAATCCTAAACTCAACTCCCTAACCTAAACCTAAACCTAAACCTAAACTTGAAAACCCAAACCTAAACCCAATCCCGAACCCGAACCCTATTTCCTAAACCTAAACCTTAACCTATTCTCAATTCCTTAAAGCTATAACCTATAACCTATAACATATAACCTAAACCTAAACCTAAACCTAAACCTAAACCTATAACCTTAACCTAAACCAAAACCTATAAACTAAATCTTAACCTATAACCTATAACCTATAACTTAAACTTATAACTGATAATCTAACCTTAATCTAAACCTAAAACCTAAACCTAAACCTATAACCTAAAACCTATACCTAAACCTAAAACCTAAATGTATTCTCAAATCCCTGAACCTAAACCTACACCTAATCCTAATCTCAACTCCCTAACCTAAACCTAAACTTAAACTTGAAAACCCGTACCTAAACTCGATCCCGAACCCAAACCTAATTTCCTAAACCTAAACCTTAACCTATTCTCAATTCCCTAAAGCTATAACTTATAAGCTACACCTAAACCTAACCTAGACCTATAACCTTAACCTAAACCTAAAACCTAAACCTAAACTTAAAACCTAAATGTATTATCAAATCCTTAAACCTAAACCTACACATAATCCTAATATCAACTCCTTAACCTAAACCTAAACTTGAAAACCCAAACTAAACCCGATCTCAAACCCGAACCCGATTTCCTAAACCTAAACCTTAACCTATTCTCAATTCACTAAAGCTTTAACCTATAACTTATAACTTAAACCTAAACCTTAACCTAAACCTAAACCTATAACCTTAACCTAAAACCAAAACCTATAACCTAAACCTTAACCTATAACCTATAAGCTATAACCTAACCTTAACCTAAACCTAAAACCGAAACCTAAACCTATAACCTAAACCTATAACCTACAACCTAAACCTAAACCTAAATCCTAAATGTATTCTCAAATCCCTAAACCTAAACCTACACCTAATCCTAATCTCAACTCCTTAACTTAAACCAAAACTTGAAAACCCAAACTAAACCCAATCTCAAACCCGAACCCGATTTCCTAAACCTAAACCTTAACTTATTCTCAATTCCCTAAAGCTTTAACCTATAACCTATAACCTAAACTTATAACCTAAACCTAAACCTATAACCATAACCTAAAACCAAAACGTATAACCTAAACCTTAACCTATAACCTATAACCTATAACCTAAACTTATAACCTATAACCTAACCTTAACCTAAACCTAAAACCTAAACCTAAACCTATAACCCAAACCTACAACCTAAAACCTAAACCTAAACCTAAAACCTAAATGTATTCTCAAATCCCTAAATCTAAACCTACACCTAATCCTAATCTCAACTCCTTAACCTAAACCTAAACCTACACCTAATCCTAATCTCAACTCCCTAACATAAACCTAAACCTAAACCTAAACTTGAAAACCCAAACCTAAACCCGATCCCGAACTCGAACCCAATTGATGTAATAATGTAGCCCAATCACATGGCAACAAATAAGAAAAACTTGCTTTATTGGCAAGCATATATACTCAAACTCAAGCATTACAATGCATCTATTTTCATCTCTACTATCTCTTATAGCATAGATTATTTAAGATTTGGATTTATCTCATTTTTAGAGTCATGTCCGAACACAATATGATAATATTAATAGACAATGTGGATTTGTCACCAACATTATTCCAAGACCCATATAACTTCTCCTTATAGGAAGTTGGGTAGGGCACATGCAGCTTGAATCATCAAAGGAGATAAGGATCACCTCTCATATGTTCTCTCTCTTTTCATTTGTTTTTTTTTCCATAGGATTGTTTATTTTGTTATGTTTGCTCACGTACAACATTTTAGCATGTTAACATTTTAGCAAACCAGAATGAGTTTTTCAACATATCATATATTATTTTAGGTAGGAGAAGCTACTTTAGCAAACAAACCCCACTCCGCCGGGTTGCCCACGCCGAATTTATGAGATTTTATCTGATGAATTGTCAAAAGTCCATTTTATTTTCTTTTTTACTATAAATGTTAAGTTTTAGATCGCATATAACTTTTGATCCTTCTGAGTTGTTGGAGACGTGCCAACATGAAAAGGGCTTCAAAAAATTAGGAGAATAATGTGGTTAGGCCAAATTGGGCTGTTACTACTTATGACAGAAAACCATGAAGTCTAGTAGGAATGGATATCATCTGTAAATAGTAAGTTTACTTTTTATAGTAAATCACATATTTTAGTGTGTTTGAGTTGGAGTTTTCAGTTTAAAAGTCTATCTTAGTTTTGAACACATTACTCATGTTGGACTTTGCCATAGTTTAGAAGATTTGTAGGTACATTTTTAATTTCTTCATATATAAGTGTTTTTTTTTTTTTTTAAAAAAAATAATAATCTTTCTTTCTTTTGAGATGTGTACAAACGCATGCTTGTTTGATTGTGTCTACAAATGTTGTTTTATACAGGTCGACAAGCTAAAGAAGTCAGTGGAGGATGAAATTCATTTTCTTAAGGGAAAGGTTTCAGAACTTGAAAGTGATCTTGTGTCAAAGTCCACAGAAGTTACATCTGTAGTTTCAAGGAAAGAAGAAGCTTTATCTTCTGCATTTGCTGAAATTGACCTTCTGAAGGAAGAAAATTCTGTAAAAACGTGAGCATTATTGAATGCATATGGAGGGTGTTTACTATGTTGGAGTATATTTGTTTCTTGCACATGAGGGCACACCTTAGTTGTAATTCTTATGATAGGTTGGGCAAAGTGAAGTATTATTTATTTAGAAATGTGAACGTAGGATGCATTGTATGTTTTGATTGTTATTTGTAATAAATGTATCGTTTTTTTCTGATTGCATTTTATGTACTATTTCTATCAACACTAAGCTTAGATGAGTTATCAATCACAACAGGTTCTTGCAATGGAAACAGGTTGTATTATTACAATTTTTTTTAAAAATAGCTATGGTTTTTGTCTGTAGCTATTGGTATCTATTACTACGGATATAATTCGTAGCTATTCGTATCTATTGCTATTGATATAATCTGTAGCTATTGGTATCTATTGCCACGGATATAATCCGTAGATGTTGGTATCTATTGCTATGGATATAATCCGTAGCTATTGGTATCTATTGCTACGAATATAATCTGTAGCTAGACCTTTAGCTACCCCACCAATAGTGACGGATATGCTACGGATCATATTTGTAGCAAAAGTGCTTTTGCTACGGTTTTTGGCCGTAACCTTTGCCCGTTTTTCTTGTAGTGGCTGCTGCTGAGGAGGACGAGGAAGAGGCAACTGTAGTGGCCTCTGCTGTTGAATGGGGAGAGGGAACTCACGCCTCCGATGCCCGACCTATTCACAACTAAAGCAAACACCGGAAAAGGGGTCTGAAGATGAAGTGGCTGGCGGTGTTGATGATGATGAAGAAGCTACTGTTTGAGCCATGGGCTACCGAAACTCTAATCTGCCCCTCCGTCTCTGCAACAGTGCTGCTTGGAACTACCGGCTGGTGCTCTCCTCTTTCGGTCTCCACTGAAACTCTGCTCTCTCGATCTCTGGGTCATAACTCAGTCTTTCTCATAAACCAGTGCCCGATGCACGACCTGGTCGAACATCTCCAAGCAATGCCCTACCACACGACTGCGAAGGGCAGGACGCAAGCCAGTCACAAAATGGGCCCTCATCTTCTCATCGCTGGTGAGATGAGGAGAAAATCTAGACAATGCCAAGAAATGGGCCTCATACTGCGACACTGACAAATCTCCCTGAACCAGGGTCTGAAACTCAATCACCCTCTGGCTCTAAACATGCTCGGGGAAGAATTTCTGGTCAAAACGGACCACAAATTCCTCACAAGTCCAAACAAACTGAGGCCTGACCATCCTGGATACGGACGACCACCAATGACTAGCCTCGCCTTGAAGAAGATAGGTCGCAAGGGAAACTCTTTGATCCACAGGACACTGCATAGTGTAAAAAATCCTCGTAATCCTGAGGGTCACCACTAAACCTCGAGGGATCATGCTGGCGGAACTCTCCAACTATCGTGCTTGCACGTGGTAAGTCAGACTGCCCAGAAACCTCTGCGGTAGCAAGCTGACGGGTCTACAATGCAGTGGCAACAAGCTACATTAGCTGATGAAAGTGGTTGGCTCGTATGGGCACTGTTGAAAAAGCAGGAGCGGCACTCGCCTCGGGTGTAGGTATGGGTGTGGCCGATGGAGCAAGAGCCTTTGTAAACGGAATAACAGGCTGAGGAGGGGGAACTGGAGCAACTGAAGGAGCGGGCGCTACATGCTCAATCGGAGGAACGGGCTGAATCAGGACCTCGGGAACTAGGTCCTCTACGACGGGAGTGGGATGAGCTCGAGTGGAACGGGTATCTCGGGCGCCTCGTCCACGGGCGCCACGACCACGAGCGCCACGACCACAGGTACCACGATCATGGGTGCCACGTCTAGGCATCATCGTCTACAAAATAATGACGACGCAATGAATCAGGATAATTACAGGCTTGATACGGAGTGAAATGAAGGGGTCTCGGGACACTACTTATCTCATGCTCTTAGTAGACATGCGATGTTATCCCGAGTTATTCTAGAATTACTTGCTATGCTCTGATACCAACTCCTGTCATGCCTCAGACTCGGTAACTAGATTCACAAGGAACCCGATAGTTGGTTCTGTCTGCAACAGCCTCCGAAGTACCCCATTCTCGGCTCCTGAGCAGGTTCCGATCCTGGGATCGTACAAGGAGGATTTACATAACAGTATAATCATTACCAATACGAGCATACCCAAGATCACAACAAGTATATCTGAGAATAACAAAAGCACACATCACAAAATTCACTATGAATTTGAACTTTTACAAGTATCCATAAGGTCCAAAAGTACATACATAAGATGATAGAAAAGGAGAGAAAAGTCAACAACACTGGAGGCCTCAAGCTCAACTTGGGTGGGCCTTAGATGAGAACTAATTACACCAAAAAATACTGAAAGATAGTGACAAGATAATTGGTTAAATCAACCTCAAATCTGATGGGTTGTGCTGCCCCAAAAACAACATTTATGGGCTTATCTAGTAAGTTCCATGCATAGGTAACTCTATAGGCCTGGGTATATGGCCAAAAAATTCATCCAAAGGGCCCCAATTAAATTCTTCTAAAGGGGAAGATGATCAAGTCCCCTATGGACCCCACATGGATGAACGGTAGAATATAAAACACATTAAAGTGGGCTCACAAAGTTGCTTGAACGGCTACTCCAGGCCGCACACGGATGGTACAGAGGCCCGTTGGCCCTGAAATTTTACAGGTTGGTACTTCCATGGGTGGGCCACGCCTCCATAAAAATTTTACGATTTTTGGATAACTAGAAGTATTTTAATTAATTTAAATAAAATATACTATCCAGAAAATTTGGTTACTCTGGACATCCCAACGTGGTGGGGCGGTGCAGCCCTTGCCACCTGTAAATTTTTATAAATTTTGGATACCCAGAAGTATTTTAATTAAATTCAGGATTACAGACTATCCTGGGTGAAATGTTGCTGGAATTATAACTATCCCCATGTTTGGGACCACATGGGGTGGGTTCGGGGCCTCTAAAATTCCTAAAATTTGGGCCCAAGGTCCCTCATCAAGCCTACAAAAGGGTGGGATCCAAAAAGATAGCCCACCATATGAGAAAGTATTTTTAAATTTTAGTTTTTAAGGGACTATGCTGCTGGACCGCACAACAGAAATTTCTAGCAGTCCACTATGTTGGCCCACCCTTTTGGATGCCCAAATGGGGTCCAATGGGGCTGAAATTTGGTATGATTATAGATGGGTCATGCAACTATAGGAATCATATATTAATTTATATCAATCTTCCCACCAAATTACTAGAAATCAGGCCCCAAGGTAGCCCAAAAATCTGTCCAGACAGTTTCTGGACACCAACAATAGGTTGGAAAGAAATAATTATAAACAGTATTTAAAACATGATTTAATCCTAGAAAATTAAAGAATAGACCTCCCTAGTGGGCCCCACAATTATCTAGACCATCCTACCATCCAAAATACCTTTGCATGTGCCCCAATTAGTTGGATTTTGGGTCCACATGTCATAGGATGGAATGTCATAGGTGTCCTCCCTCTTTTGGCTGACTGGATTTTTGTTGGCCCACAAAGTGGACCACACACCATGATTAGGGATAAAAATAAGGGAAAAGAAGAGAAGGAAGGGCAATCCGGCTGAAGGGAAGGGCTCCGCCACTATTAAGCCCTTCCAAGAGCAATCTAGCCATATATCATTCATAGATTTACATCTACAACCTGGATTTTTCACATGCATGGCTAAAAATTAAAATGGATGGTGGGGATACCATTCCCACCATGATCCCAAGGTCTAGATGACCTCATCATGCAAATAAATAAAAAGATCCACCATGATGGGGTCCCTAGCGGAAAGCCCCATGCATGGGACATGCATGCATAAGGTGAGCCATTTAGCCACACCTATGGGGACGTGTGGAACCTCCACCATTGATTGGTGGGTCCTACAATCCCATCATGAAGAGAAAAAGGGATCTACACAAAAAAAATACACCATAAGGAAACACCCACCTCTTGGATCTCCAAGCTTTTATCACCACTAAGGACCTCAAGCTCTAAGGTTTATGATTTTATGGTCAAGATGGAGTTATGATGGTGAGATGGAGTGAAAATGGGGAAGAAAATGGGCTGAAAAAGAGGAGAGAAGGGGTTGGAGGTTTTATAAATGGGAGAGAAAATGAAAGAATGGGAAGAGAGAGAGAGAGAGAGAGAGAGAGAGAGAGAGAGAGAGAGAGAGAGAGAGAGAGAGTTGTAGAGAGGTAATCATTGCCTCTCTCTCTCCTTGGTTAAAGAAACCATGATGGCCTATGGTGACAGTAACAAGTGCTAGGCTTTAGTAGGTCTTAGGGGGGGAGGGGGGGTTAGATAGTAGGCTCTCTAGAAAACTTACCATAGAGTGACTTCATCCTTACACAAGCACCTAGGAAAACGTGCGGGGTGGGGTCCACCATCACATATCAAAGGCCTAAATCGAACGTTATTCATAACTCATGATGTACACGTCGGATTCATGTACGGGACACGACGTCGGAACTGCGGCGACGAGGCAGATGCAATGGCATAGGTCTCGGGTCAATCCAAGTCGGGTCTACATGACCGAACTCAAGGATGACTGCAAACACTACCTGAGGGTCGCGGGTCACCGGAATATGACTGGTAGGACCACGGAACCAAAATGAACGAGATGCATACTCACACATACACATGCACACATGCGAACTCGGGTCGGGTCTCACAGATAGCGTGTACTCAAGACATGTGATGGGTGACAAAACTCTTCTCTGTAACTATTCAAATCTTGATGATGGGAAGGTCACCTTTGGTGATGGAAGCACCACTAAGGTACTGGGGCATAGACTATCGCTGGATTAGAAATGCTAAAAAATGAGAATGCTTTTTGTGTAGAAGGACTGACACACAACCTTCTAAGCATTTCTCAAATATGTGACAACAAGCAAGTGGTAACATTCAACAAGCTAGAATGCGCAATCACGAACCTATCAGGAAAATCAGTTACGAAGGGCCTTCGTATTAGCAATCAGTGCTATGTCGTCAAGGGAAACAGAGAGGTTAATCCATCTGCCTAATTTCAAGTGAGCATAGATAAATCAGTCCAGGTCATGACATCTAGACGTGGATGGATGTAAGAAATGGTGCACCTTTATGAGAATCATGACATATCTGAGGTTTCTATACCTCAAAATTTCTTTTTGACAATGAACATAACAAATGTTCATAATTTTAAGACTCACAACTTTTTGTACAATTTTTTTGTGTGTATACAAGCTGATAAGAAAATACGTTATGATATGCATATTTGAGAGGTTATCGAAACACGCAGATCAATGTCATATTCTTCTCTTCGATAAGCCAGACGATGAATCGAATGACTCCTCGATGATATCGATCTAAGGTTGATATCATCGACGATCCTTCAGAATTAGCAGGTCGCGCATGACAATCTATCATCGAACACTTCTTCGATGACATCGACGCAGGGATCTCGATATCATTGAAAGTAACTCGATGATATCAAAAAATCCCACCCGATAAAAGGCGGAGGAGCTGGAATTTTTTATTTTCTTTCTAGTTTTTGGGCATTTCTTCTTCCCGGGGTTTCCTGACGCCATTAACAAGTTGAGCAACTGCTTGGACCCCAAATCCGAAGATCCCTAGGCATATTCCTCCGTTTCTTCCAAGGTATTCATCATTTTGATTGAGTCATCCTAAGGTTGATTTGGAAATATCCTCTTTTGAGTTCCTCAGTATTTCAAACAATCTAGTAGGTATTTCTTTCATCCTTCATCGTGTATCTGCATTTGCTAAAGCAATCATGTAAGATAAAGGAAAAGCGCCAATCATTGGAGAATCCTCGCGACCTATTAGGAAAAAGGCTCTGGTTCTACGAGAAAGAGCCAGAGCTCCAGAATCACCCCCACACCACCATGGATCCACCACTAGAAAGTTGTCACATGGTGAGGCTCCGGCTGTGGCGCCTGCACCTCCGCCAGTTGCAGACATTCCTCCTCCACACGCTAATATCTTGGAAAAATATATGGGGAGGAGCCTTGTGCATGAGCATCAGATTGATAGGAAATGTATTCAAGCTTACGACATGGAATCCCTGTTGTCTACAATTGATTGGTTGCCTATTTTGGAGGCTTGTGTCATGATGAAAGGACCTATCAGTTTCTCGCCTATTGTCATTCTCCGGTCCTTGATCCTCCATCTGTAACTGTCACTGTTGGGGAACTCAATGTCGAAATCACAACAGAGTCTGTTGCAAACATATTTGGTCTCACTCTGTCTCCTATTGGTCTATATAGTCTTGACCTTGATGAGCCAACGGTTCGATCCATGGTCACAAAATTCCTGTGTAACGGAAGAGATGTCCCGTGGTATCAAGGGAATGCGCTAAAGGCGAGGTACATGTTCCTTAAATACCGAGTTTTGCATGGGATCTTCTCCACAAATGTATACCCTAGGGGGACGAATCGAGCTGATCTTACATGTTTCATGTGAAATTGTGGTAATGACCACTTTAGTCGAAGTGGGAATATGCCAAGATGTCCTAAGGGGGGTGAATAGGACTTTTTAAAATTTTAAGATGATTTAAAACCTATCAACCCTATCTTGAACTAATATGCAGATTGCAGGATTGCTTCAATCATAAGTGACTGCGTGTGAGATGTGATTCTAATTAGTTATAGGTAATCATGTAAACATGCATTATGTTCTTTGAGAACATTCAGAGAATTCACACAAGCAGTAAAGTAAATAGCAATCCCAAATATACTCATTTTTATAGTGGTTCGACTACATGTCTACTTCACTTTCGGGGGACGCACTCAACCCTTGAGTGTACCAGATCTCACTAATGGAGGTTTTAAATCAGGTTCACCTTAAACCAGTACAACCTACATAAGGCTGACTCTAGGACCTGCACAAGGTACCTAACATGTTTCCACGAGACACAAGTTTATGCCCCACACAGGAGCAAGGTCAACACACAACACCTAGATTTTAGGCCACACAGGCCAAGGATCCACACAAGGAACCTAACAGTTTATGCCCTACACAAGAGCAAATGTCAACACACAACACCTAGGTTTTACACCATACATGTCAATGACCTACACAAGGACCTAAGTTTATGCACTCCACAGAGCAAGGGTCAATACACAACACCCCCACATACTCTCCCGTCGGAGGCCTCCTTGAGAACTTGAAAGGGGTGAGAATCACCTGTGACCCAATCCTACACAAGGAATGATCAGCAGGGTCTCTGGACTCTAATGACTGCTAGATAAGCAGATGAGCCCCATTTAACACGTTGATGAAGATCTCTTCCTTTGATGATGAAGAATCTTCAGCTCCCTTGAACCGAAACACAAATGATGCTCCAATGTATAATGACGAGTTGGGTCAACGTTATGTTGGAATCCTACTCTATTAAATGTTTTCCTATTTTAGAAACAGAGTGATTCTAATCATCTATGCATTCAAGGTATCCTAACTCAATGATTTGCCATTAAGGTGGTAGCTGGAGGATCCTTAAATGCGGAAGTTCATTCCCCAATCCACTCTATTGAGTATCAATGATGAGGGTGGATTGGAGGATGAACTCCCATGAGAGAAAAAAGGCTTAGGGCATATGATTTGGATTAAACACTCAAAAGCTATATCTATTTTCTCTACAAATAACCATAGCCAAGCTCTCATTAAATAGGTAAAAAGTTCCAACAGAAATAAAACAGTCATATTTTTGACAGAGTTTGATATTATCAAGCAGGCTTCGATATCATCGAGCGTATACTCTCGATAACATCGAATTGCCGCTCGATGACACAAACTCAATATGTCAAACGCTTTTAAACCTTTTTGCAATTGGTCGAGGATATCGAACGTGCCTCGATGTCATCGGATTTTGAACTCCGATTTCATTGATGAAAGGTTCGATTCCTCGACATTTAAAAACATGAGAGCAGACTTGCCTTTGAAACTTAACAGGTATTTGATATGATCAAGCATTCCTCGATATCATTTGAATTTGAATGTCGATGGTATCGATACCAGTTTCGATTCATCGATATTTTCAAGGAATTTTCCTATAAGCTTGCTAGACAGTTTATGTCCTATTTCAATGACATCGTCCTGGTCTCGATATGATCGATATTTGAAAATCGATATCCTCGAGAGCTCCTTGATACTTAAATGAATTTACCTGAAAGCTTGCTAGTTAGATTTGTGTCCTAATCCGATATCATCGAAGGTCAGTCGATATCATCGAGGTTTGAATTTTGAGGATATCGAGGCTCTCTTCGAGATATCGAAAATCACATGATTTTCCTTAACTGCTTTCTGGATACAACTGAACAAATGTCAATTTTATCGAGCCGTCTCGATGAAGTCAAGATTCAAAAATAGATGACATCGAACATACCATTGATTCATTGATAATTGAGTCCAGGATTCATTGTGGTTGCTAGAATCTAAAGTCCTCATTTCGATAATATCGAGTGAGTTTCTAGGAGATCGATAATAGAGTTCAATTTCATCGAACCACTTATCGATAAATCAACAAAGGCAGAAAACTTAAAGATTTTCATGATTTTACAAAATAGTTGTCTCACCTTAAACCCTAAGTTGTTCTATCCATTTTTAAGGGTTTTATATACCTAGTGTTTTGGGACATGGGATGTGAGGCTAAGTTTTACCTTTTATGAGATCGGGCACACATCCTTTGAGGCAGACGCTGGAATGATCTTCTTATGGAGCTCACTTGTCTTGCTGACTCAACACTCACGCTAATTGACAAACCAGGGCACTTTCAATCTCCCCCTTTGTTAATTACATGACAAAACACCTGAAGTCCTAGAACAACATCTAGACCATCACCCTAAATTGTGTGTACATAACTCGTTACACAATTTTACAATGCTACTGTAGTTCCTCCCCCTGTCTTCATGCAGCTGCTCCCCCTAACACCTATACCGCCATTTAACAAATAGACACACACAATTTTTCTCCATGGTGGGATTTGTTCTCCCCCTTTTTGTTAGTCATTGGCAAAGGGCAATATAACAATACTAGTTGACTGAAGTTGAAGCATAAGAGTATGAGAGAATCAATCTAGATAGTAACATATATACCCAGATATATCACTAAAATGCATAATCAGTAAGAGGCAGATGTATAACAGATAACGACATCTCTATTTGCATTGAAACCATTAATGCATACCAGGTCAAGGAGAGAGAGAGAGAGAGATGTGATTTCAATAGAAAATAATAGTATAGCTTTAAATGACATAAATCACAAACCAATTCTCAATTATTAAGGGATATGTAGGAGAAGACAAACACAATTCATACCAGCATTTCACAGAATTTAACGCATAATTGAGTTGAGAATAATGGCAGCAAAGATATATGAATTATAAAACAACCATTAACAAATACATCCAAAAGAAGAACTGCCCAAGCTTGGCAGTATTGCAACATCCATCCCAAACCAACAAAACCAAATATTCAGCCCGACCATGGGCTTAAAAAAAATATTTTCTTCATGTGGAGGATATCCATAAACCATTCCAAAAAGAAAAAAAAAAAAAAAAAAAAAAACGTTAGACTTTTCATGTTAGCTAGCCATCACATACACTCATAAGATCGCAGGGCATTAAAAAAGATATCCATGCCTAAACACTGAGATGAGTATTTAGTGTATGTGATGGCATAAAGACTATCGATACTATGATGGAGGGGCGGATGAAGACAGTGCTGTATCGTCTCGTCGGTATGTTATCAGATCGATCAGTTGCTGTACCGATTACTGTACGCTAGACACCATTTTTTCCAGTGCTAAGAATCGCGCATCATGTCTCCCTAGCTTATCCTCTATTCAAGCCAATCCACGCCGTGTTGCCCCTACCCTATCTTGGTGAAACTTGAAACGTTGGGTCTGAGCCGAACCACTCGGAGCTGGAAGTTGTTGTGGTTCTAGAGGATCTCCACCTGGTGGCGCTGCACCTTCTCCCATTTCACCACCTTCATGAATAGCTTCCTCAGATTGTTCTTCCGGATAGGGATGAAATTTAACGTCCAGTTTTTGAATATTGACCTTGTTAAAATGCTTGAGAGGACGCCAAGGATCGTCTGTCCGAGGAATACGGATTGTATCGCATATCACATGAATGATGTGAGGAAAGGGCAAATGAACTTCTCTGGACTGGTGGATGACACTTGCCATTTGGTGAAAGATCAAGGTAGGCAGACATAGTTTGACTCTAGTGGCAACACAATACATAACCATGACCATGAACTCGGTAAGATCAGCATGATTGGGTCCACGAGGGTAAGCATTTGAGCAAAATATCCCGTGCAAGACTTGGTATCAAGGGTGCATATATTTTGCCTTCAATGCATTCCCTTGGCACCATGGGATATCTCGATCTTGACACAGGAATTTTGTAATTGTAGACCGAGTGATTGGATTCTCAAGATCAAGGTCAGATAACCCAACTGGGGACAAAGTTAGACCGAAAATGCTAGCGATGGATTCTGCAGTAATGCAAACACCATCATCCCCGACTATGACAACAATGGATGGTGGATTTAGTGTTCGAGAATGACAGTATGTAAGAAAGCAGTACGTCCGCTCATCATGACATGGACCCCAGAAATCAAGAAGAGGAAGTCAGTCGATTGCCTCTAACAGTGTTTCCACATTGTAGGGTTTTATGCATTCCCTGTCAATCCTACGCTCATACACCAAGCGCCTCCCTGAGTATTTTTCAAGAATGTGTGGAGGAGGACCCTGCAACTGTATGTGGCGGTGCAGGGGCCGCAGCCAGAGCTTCCCTACGAGACGATTGCCGAGTAGAGGAGCTCCGTGGGCATGCAGGGGATCGTTGAGACCGAGCCCTCCCTCTTTCTCTTGAGGCCACAAATTTATTTCTGGTAGGCCTGGATGACTCACCGATGAAAAGAGACTTTCCTTTCTCCTTACTCATTTGAATAACTCAGAAGGAAGTATCAAAGAAAAGGAATCTGACAAAACTGAAGATTATGAGGACTAACCTAAAATTTCCAACTGAAGGTTGTCAATCAATCTAGAAAGGCCCTAACACAGTGAGGTATATGTTGAGGAATCAAAAGTATGTGTAAGAGATTACCTGATTCAAGTCACCCTAGATGGCAGGCGGTCGACAAAAGATGAGAAACATGGAAGAAACTCCCAGAGAAATCGAACAGTGAGAAAAGGTAGCAAAAATGATTTTTTCCCACTCGCCCGCTATTTATTGGGCGGTGACCTTTGATATCATCGAAGTTTTATTTGATGAAATCGATATACCCCATTCGATGTTATCGAAGAGGTCCTCAATAACATTCTAGAACATATGACGCTTCTAATTCTGAAGGGGCGTCGATGATATCGATATTTGTTCGATCTAATCGAGGATTCATATGGTTCATCGACAGACTTATCGAAGAGAAGGTGTATAACATTCATTTCAGTATTTCGATGTTCTTTCATATATGTATAACTTAATATATTTTCATATCAGTCTGTATACACATCAAAATTTGCACGAATGTTGTACCATCCAAAATTATAAACATCAGTAATGTTTATACACAAAAGAAGTTCCTGAGGTATAGAAACCTCTGATATATCATGATAATCATAAAAATGCATCATTTTCATGTATTCATCCAGACTTAGATGCGATAGCCTGGGCATGTTTTCCATGCTCAATTGTTACTAAGCATATGGATCAAACTTTCCATTTCCTTTAATGACATAACAATGGTCACTGGTGCGAAGACCCTTCATAACCGATCTTCGTGATAAGTCCAGGATCTTGCACTTTAGTTTGTTAAAGGTAACCACATGTTTGCTATCACATATTTGAGAGATGCTCATCAGATTGTGAGTCAATACTTTTATGTAAAAAGCATTTTCATTTTTGAGTATCTCTATTCCTTCTATTGTTCCACACCCTACTACCTTAGAGGTGCTTCCATCACCATAGGTGACTATCCCATCATCAAGATTTGAGTAATTCGAAAGAAGGGATTTATCACTCGTGACATGCCTTGCGCATCTGATGTCTAGGTACCATTCAGTATTATTGCTTGTTGAATGATTTGGGTGAATAACAAGACAATTTTTCTTTTCTTTCACTACCTATTCTGTGACTGGATTTCTTATTATGGTAGCTTTTGCTTCATTGATCATGTTGGGTAACTGAACCATGTTTCCTTGTTTAATAAATTTATTTGTTTTCTGATTTAGTTCAGCCACCTGATTCAATAGCTTCTTCATTTTCTTGGTCATTCTGGGTGGAGATGGATGTGTTCCTTTTGCGATATTGTTTAGTGGACTCTTGGTATTCTGTATTGATTTTCCTGTTTGTCTGTACTTACCATTCGGACTGGAATTAGATTGAGTCAACCTTGGAGCAATACATTCAAATTTGAAATGGCCCGAGTCTCCACATGAATGACAAATAGAAGTAGCTTTTGTTTTACTTCTTGATGTAGCTGATTTCTCAAACCTTGGTGCTGCATTTTTGGATTTTGATTTGAGTTTGTCATATCCTGATCCACTATTGTCTTTCCCAGGTCTTCCAATCCCTAAGAGTTTTTCTAATTTTTCACTACACTGGGAAAATTTATAATTCAGTTCAACAGATTTTCTGGATTTCTCTACATCAAACATGAGTGTGTGATTTTCATTCTGAAGATGCATGTTTTTATCTTTCAATAGTTCAATCTGTTTGTTCAGTTTTTCAGACTCAGATTTGAGAAAAGTATTGATTCTTTAAAGTCGATCATTTTCTGAGTAGTATTGTTGTAGATCATTAATCAAGTGTGTATTGATTTCCAATGTTTTGTCTAGATCTATTTGCAGCAATTTATTTTTGTTTTCATTTATCCCAAGTCTTTTAAGGATATTGATGCTATGGATATAAAGTTGATTATAGGCATCCTGCAATTTATCATTTTTTTTCTTCTTCTTTCTCTGTTTCCTCATCATCAGATGGAAATGATTTAGTGGCTTTAGGTTCTTTGATTTTCTCAGTTTCTATGGGAATGTTGGAGGCCATAGAGACCATAAGAATTTTCAGGAATTTTTGGTCTCCATCACTCTCTGAGTCACTACATTTTGAATTTGACTCTTCAGTATCATCCCATGTGGCTGCCATTACCTTCCCTTTGGTTTTCCTATTTGGGCATTTAGTGGACAGGTGTCCAAACTTTCAGCAAGTGTAGCACTATGGTTCTTTAGACTTTTTACCAGATTTACCTGTAAAATGTTCGTTGTCCAATTGTCATCTTTTAAATGGTCAGCCACGGTTTTTATGGAAGAATTTTTTGAACCGTTGAGCTAATAGGGCCACTTCTTCATCTTCATTTTCACTTTCACTTTCATCTTCCTCATTAGTAGTGTTCTTTGAAGTTTTAAGGACAGTATTTTTGGGTTTAGGAGTTTGCTTGAAGTGTAGTTCAAATGTTTGTAAGGAACCTATGAGTTCTTCTACTTTCATTTCATCCATGTTTCTACATTCTTCAATAGCTGTAACTTTCGAGTTGAACCGTTCTGGTAAGGATCTCAGAAATTTCCTATAGATTTTTGGAACCAGAACTTTTTCTCCTAATCCACTCATGGAGTTGCAGATGATGTTTAGTTTTGTGAAAAATCCATAAAAGTTTCATGCTCTTCTATTTTGAGACTTTCAAACTGTGATGTTAGGAGTTGCAGCTTGGATCTTTTTACTGTGCTGGTTCCCTCATGAGTTGTTTCCAATAAGTCCCATGCTTCTTTAGCTGTTCCACACATACTGATTTGATTGAAGACTTCTTGGGACATAGCACAGTAAATCGCATTCATTGCTTTTGCTTTAGCAGTTTGTTTTCTTTATCGAAAGCTGTCCATTTTTCTTTATGTTTTGGTTTGGATATGGTTGTGCCATTTTCAAGTACTATCTATTCGGTTGGTGGTACATATCCATTTTCAATAATGTCCCAAACATCATGATCCAAAGATCTCAGAAAGTAATGCATTCTAGCCTTCCAATACGCATAATTTGATCCATCAAAAATAAGAGGTCTAGTTACAGATGAGCCCTCTCCTTTGGCCATATTACCAACTTCAGTCAAGATCACTCTCTAGGTGGTGAAGCCCTTAAGAGAGACCCGCTCTGATACCAATTGAAATTGCGGTAATGACCGCTTTAGTCGAAGTGGGCATATGCCAAGATGTCCTAGAGGGGGGTGAATAGGACTTTTTAAAATTTTAAGATGATTTAAAACCTATCAACCCTATCCTGAACTAATATGTAGATAACAGGATTGCTTCAATATAACTCTAATGGCTTCCAAGCCAAATAGAGGATCCAATCATAAGACTATTCAAAACCTAAACAAGATGTATAACATAGTTCATGATGGATGTGACTGTTTGTGAGATGTGATTCTGATTAGTTCTAGTTAATCATGTAAACATGCATTATGAGAACATTCAGAGAATTCACACAAGCAGTAAAGTAAATAGCAATCCTAAACACAATCGTTTATAGTGGTTCGACTACGTGTCTACTCCACTTCCGGCGGACGCACTCAACCCTTGAGTGTATCGGATCTCACTAACATAGGTTTCAAATCAGGTTCACCTCAAACCAGTATAACCTACACAAGGCTGACTCTAGGAACTACAAAAGGTACCTAACATGTTTCCATGAGACAAAGTTTATGCCCCACACAGGAGCAATGGTCAACACACAACACCCAGATTTTAGGCCACACAGGCCAATGATCCACATAAGGAACCTAACAGTTTATGCCCTACACAAGAGCAAAGGTCAACACACAACACCTAGGTTTTAGACCACATAAGTCAAGGACCTACACAAGGACCTAAGTTTATGCTCTCCACAGAGTAAGGGTCAACACGCAGCACCCCCATGTACTCTCTTATCGGAGGCCTCCTATGAGGACTTGAAAGGGGTGAGAATCACTTGTGACCTAATCTTACAGAAGGAATGATCAGCAAGGTCTCTGTGTCACTCCCCAAACTAGGAAACTAGGCTCAAAAAATTCTCGATTGCCGAATCCAGCACCGACAGCCTCCGTAGTATCCCATTCTCGGCTCCCGGCACTCATATACCAGATTTCGATCCTGGGATCCTACAATGAGGATTTATCAGCATGTATTTATTCCGTAATGAGCATAACCATAAGCACAACCCACGAACAATAACCATGACACCATCACAAAATCCACTATGATAAAAAAACTTTTAAGATACAATAAGTACAGTGCGCAAAAAGGAAATACAATATCGATAATCAAAATGCTCCAGAAGTCGGCTGCAAGCTCCAAGCTCAGTGATGCTACTGCATCCTAGTGTCACCTGCACGTATCAATCGTGCATAAGGTTATGGAAAGCTTAGAGGGTGGTGAAAGTGTGTGCATATGGTGAAAATGCAAGTTTGCAATATCAGAATAATGCGGAAATGCCGGTAAGTCCATGAATGTCATCAGCCGTACCAAGGCAATGCGATCCAAGGTATGAGTACTATCAGCCATATCAAGACCATGCGATGCAAGAAGTGAATGATGTCGGCCATATGAAGGCCATGCGATGCAAGATGTAACTCAAGCACACCAGTCCTCATCCGAATCCACATATCAATGCAATTGATCACTAGAGCATCAAATATTAGTATAGTTCTCACATTGGATAATCACCGGGGTCTAGTACACTCTACGCCAGCTTGCCGCCCCTATTCGAGCACACAACTGGGTGAGTAGAAGAGACCTCATTATCCGCCTACTAATATCGGGACTAACTCATCGATAAAGGACTTATTCCTCAAGCTGGTCAAACTCAACCTAAAAATTGCCCTCTCACTCAGGCGGGTAAGGTCACTCTCCTTTCCAACCGACTACGACACAGTGGGAAACACGACCTACTAGTATATGACCCTCGTGTGCTCATGTATCCACTTGGTCTCGACGTTGGAGTCATCCTCTGGTACCATCGGGTTTAGGGATTTTCACCCAGGGACATCTATGGCGCCCTGATGCTAGAAACAGTATTTTCGGTATCCAATCCGGCTATCCAAGATGTGTTTGTGGAGGCTATGGCCTTGATGTCGTTAGGGCATACATATCACAATCACACAAATGCAAAGTGCATGAGTCATGTAGTCCATTCATGCATCAATCCTACGCATACCGTGCGCTCATGTGGGATAACTCCGCCTATCAGAAAGTCCCATAAACCACCTATACTATGGCATATGCAATGGCCAATCACATCTCATAACAAACAAACAAATGATGCGTATGGGCATGTATCATGATGTTATGCTATCACAAACTCATAATTGGCAACGGTAGCCGTTATCGGCAATCGGCACCGATAATTGACATCGATAATCAACCTCGACGCAAGGCAGGGTCCATAGTTGGACGACCAATGATGGATCAATTAAAATCAATGGGCACCAAGCGTTTGGGTTAACCCCAGAGAAGAGAATGATGAAAATGGGCCTGACAAGGCCTAAAGGAAGGCCATAATGTGGACATCCAACCATCATTGCCCATCAATGTGGACCTTTGACCAACATTGCTCCCAAGGAATGCCGCTCATAGGGCCAATCGTATATTGGGTCCACGGCCTCATACAAGGGCCTAATACACATCATCATGGGCCTCGCTTATGGGGCATATACGCATCACATCGGCCCTCACTCATGGGCCAATATATATATATCACATCGAGCTGAATCAAATGGGCCAAGTTGAATGGGTCAAATTAAATGGGTTGATTCAAATGAGCCGAATCAAGTGGGCCAAGTCGAATGGGCCGAATCAAATGGGCCAATTCAAGTGGGCCAAATCGAATGGGCTGAATCAAATGGGCCGATTCAAGTGGGCCGAATCAAGTGGGCCAAGTCAAATGGGCAGATTCAAGTGGGCTGAATCAAGTGGGCCAAGTCGAATGGGCCGAATCAAATGGGCCGATTCAAGTGGGTTGAATCAAGCAGGCTGATCAACACAATTCATTTGTTAGAGATTATATTAGAGCATTATTAAAAAAAAGAATCATATCCAAAGGATCATTTGGACCATACCACAATTGGCAGTGGTGATAATGATTTCCACAGTTAAATTTTCAGTGGGCCCCACCATAGTATTTATTTCCATCCAGTCTGTTTATAAGGTCACAAGGACTTAATTTAGAGGAAAAAACAAATATCACATTGGTTCAAAACTTCTGTAAACCTAAAAGAGTTTTCAATGGTGTGGCATTCAATCCATTGTTTTCTATGGTGTGGTCCATTGATAACTGGATCTATCTATTTTTTAAGTCTTAAGCTGTAAGACCTGTATCCTAGTCCGTACTATTCCGTCGACTCCCGCGATCCTTCCCGGAGAATTCCGACAACCTGCGACCAATAATTAATGTTTGCGCGCGACCTTAAGTTATATCTTGTAGATTTGAGTCAGCTTAATCTGAGACTTGTATCATTGCGACCGCATAGTCTCCGCGGTTCCGACGCCACGTCTGAGCACTGATCCGATACCCTGACCAGAAGATGCGAGCAGCATTTATTTTGAAGAAACACCGCGCGTTTGTAATCCTAAGAGAATCTCTACAACATGTCCCATCAATCAATCACGCAAATCAATCAATCAATCAATCAATCAATGCTCTTTCTCCCCAAGTCAAGCAACCACCAAGTCAACTCTTTCTCACCCCTTCTTACACACCCATACATGTCAAGTACACCATCACCTCACCCATCACTAACATCCATCAC
>JAJHSJ010000004.1:86376521-86422401 GCA_021015155.1 Magnolia officinalis
CGCGTACACTCGCTGCGATTGCTACACCTGGGGTAGACATTAAACGTGAAAATGTGATGGAGTAGACGGAAGTCGTCAGTCACATTAGCCGTTAGAAGGCTATTGTTTGGCTGCCACTGAACCAGCCGACCACAAAGGAACCATGTGTGGCTATCCCTTTCACGTGCACTCTTCAGATTCGTCTCACATACATGTACCTCGCCAAGGGGCACCTTTATGAGCCGAGATATTAATCCGACGTCAGTTGTGGCCAACCGATCCCTTCCACATGGGATCGAGAATTGTAAGGGCTCCAGCATAGGCTTTTAAATGTGGGCATAGAAAGCTCGAATAATGCTCGCATTGGCGCGGTACTCGCCCTCAAATAGCAGACCCCACTTGGCTTCTTCCAGGTACTCGAACAACAGGTACTCCCCAAAGAGCCGCCCATCCACATGAGCTTCAAAAAGAACCTTGCGGCCCTCATAAACTCCATGGGACACCTCCACCAATAGAGTCCTTCCAACGGGAGCCCCGGGGATCAAGATCCTGCTTCATCTGAAACTCTCGAGTGGCCCTTGTACTAGCGGCGACACCTCTCGGTCTCCTCGAACGAGTGGGGTGACTAGGCCCAGCTTCTTCCACAGGAGCTCTTTTCTTTCCCATGAGAGAAAGAATGGAGGAAATCGAGAAAATGGCCGTAATAAATTCGAATAGGGCCATGGAAAAGTGGAGAAAAGGGAAGAAAGGGATGGGTTCTTTGATTCTCCACGGATTTGAGCCTTAAAGGTGGTTGTAAAGGCTCCATGAAAGGGAATAGAGAGGGAAAATGAAGAAATAGGATGATTAGTGGGTTTACTCAAATTTGAGACTCAAATGGGGGGTTTAAGAGTTCAAATGAGAGAGAATGGAAAGGTTGGAGGGTGGGTATTGCTGGAAACGGTGGAGGTATGTGTGTTTTGACAGAAAATGATGAAATGGGTGAATGGAGGGGAGGTTTGAGAGGGAAATCAAAAAGCTTTGGAGAAAAGAAGAGCTTGGAGTGGTGGTTTGTGAAGGAGGGACGTGTTTGGGGGGATTTTAATCGATCCACCCTGGATCAGTGGGCCCCATAACACCCCAAAGGTGTCGGCCCGAACTGGCCAGCTTGGCGGCGAGGCCTCGCCGGTCTCTGGAGCTCCCGACGAGGGCTCGCCACTTGGACGAGGTCCTCCCCCCTGGACTCTAAAAAGATGTGGGTCCCACCCTGGGTCCCTTGGAAGTGCCCCGTTTGGCCCCCGACTCCGTTTTGAGTCGTTTCGGGTCATTTCAGGTAGTTTCTGATGTACATTCGCAAGTACCAATTTTCAACGGCTGGGATGAGGTAAATTGTGGTCTAAACCTGTCAAGTGACGGTCTAGGGTTGATTTAGGATCATCTCATGAGATCATGGATGAGTACGGACTCGATCTCAGCGACCGTTTCCTGCGAATTTCGTCAATTGGCGAAACTAGGACACCTATGACTGTTTCTACATTTCCTCGCACCCACCTAAGTTGAAATGTGTCAACGTACATCGTGTGACCATAACCCAGGTCCGGTTTAATCCAAATCATGCTCTGATACCATCTTGTAATGCCATAAAAATTGGGGGTCGAGCATAAACTCAAATCCTGAGTTCCAACGCATCACTTATGCAACATAAATAAGGATGATTTAATGTTGTCAGTGTTAGGGCATTAAAGATGAATGTGATTAAGCCAAAACAACATATCATACTCCAGAGACAGTTAAATTACGCAAGCGGAAGACTGTGATAGATATATAAAATATATGTAAACTAGTATAAGTCTCTAGAGTGTGAACATGCTACCAGGTTAATGACTTACAAGTGTAGTTCCACAATATACAAAATGAGAAAGTGTAATGTTCACTATCCAAGACCCTGTAGCCCCGTCAGCGTAACTCCAAGTCTACATAGACCCTCCAGAGAGTTGCATATAGGAGAGCTCCTCCTCATCGCCGTAAAAGTCTGGCTCTGCCTTATAAGCATAGCCATCACCTGCAGCTAAGACAGAGTCTGGTTAGTGTGTACAACACCGTCCCGTAACGTGGGAGTGAGTGATCAACTCAGTGGAACTATAAAGCAGAGGTTAACATGTTATCAACTCAGTCAAGCAGTAATGATAAAGCAGTACAATCAAACTTTCCTAGATACTCTTATTAATGCAAAGATGAAATGTATTCATGATGTATGCCCTCGCCTACACTCCCTCGTGCGAAACCATCTTATGGTCGCGGCATGCTTTCTTCCCTCTATGCTCTTCAACCCAGGGCACATGTAGTGTAATGTTATGAGCATGATTACCAAGTTTTTATTAGTCCTTTTCATACAACAGGATTGGGAAACTAAGGTACCTCCCTTATATCAATACCCAAACAATGATCCATTCTAGGGTCGTCAGTCCTAGTAAATCTCATACGATGTTGCAGTTCTAGGTCGCTGCAAAGGGATCGTCGCCAAATCAATACAGGTTTAGTGTATACTCAGATTACTACGGAAAGGCCCGTCGCCTCTACGCAGGTTCAGAGTATGCTCGAGGTCACTACAAATGGCTCATCACCAAATCAGTGTAGGCCGACAGCTCGAATACAGTGTCACATACCACCGTATTCGGCTCATGAGTCTGGGTTGCTCACTGGTCACTACGAAGAGGCTCATCGCCCCAGCGTAGGCCGACAGCTCGACCACGGTGTCCCATACCACCATGTCCGGCTCATGAGTCTTAGTGGATCGAGGTACCAAGGTTAACGGGGTTTTCACTGGTGAGTTTGGTACCTTAGGTTCAAGCAGTAGCGTCCAGACATGGTGAACATACATCGGGTCAATCGGGTTACTTGACGAGCTCGACTAGCACAAGCGCACATCAAGTGAATCGACATGAAGTGCGTAAGCACTCCGTGTGGCCTAACCACTGTCGACAACCGAAGTACGACTCGGATTCGTCGAACACATCCTGTGTGGCGAAACAACATCATCCACCAATCTAGGATCTGTTATCGATTGCCTGGACTATACAATAGCCCCAATCACATTCAATTACAACAAAATATCCCAGAAGATAATTAAAGCAGTAATGGATCAAGATTTCAAATCATACAATCAAATGTCTGATATTGTCCGCTTTAGGGCTGCCAGGGTTGTTGCATAGAATCGTTACACCACTCCTCCATCACCCTTCACGGCTTTGTTTTTGCCTTTTATGGAATACAACTTAAACATACATTTTTACATATGCATTACATAGATAAACAAGCACTATAATATATGGTACATGGAGGAAAGCATACACATAATTAAAGGAGTTAAGAATCATATCTCAACACTCTTATACATTACAATTTACTAACTACTTACTCATTAAGACATTTCAGCAAACACTTTAGACTACTTACATCAACATACATGATGTATGTTGATCACATAGGTATTAGGCCAAATCCTTCCACTAGGGAGTTGCCCCATTTATAACATGCGTGCACCCACGATGGATAGTCATGGCAAGCATGAATCCAAGTTCCATATTCATTCATTCATTTCCACATACACTTGGGCTACACATTGTATCACATATAACGTATATTTGTCAGGACGTGATTTAGGGCAAGTCCTTTCACTAAGGAGTTGTTGCACATGTAACAAACATATATTCACAATAGTTAGTCATGGCAAGCACGAATGCAAATTCTATACTCATTCAGTCATTTTCATAAACACTTAAGCTACACATAATAACATACACGACGTATGTTGATATAATATGTATTAGGCTAATCCGTTCACCCAGAAGTTGATACACATGCATCTAGCATACATAGACAGCAATTAATCATAGCAAGCACAAATCCGAATTTCATACGTATACGGTATTTTCTACAAATATGAGGAATATAGTATATTCAACCTAATTAACGTATAACTGAAAAACGAAACGGACATCACTTTATGCATGTGAAATAACGTCCACGTCAGTAATATATTATTAACCGACATTAAAAACCTTGAAACCATAACCTATACGTCTATAGTCCGCACCTTACGCCGATAAACGCGTAACGGAGTCGTTTTAAACACGTAGTCTTTGTCACCAGCAGAAAGACAACCTATAGCATGAACTAGGTTAGCTATTTCATCATTTCAATATGTGAAACCCTAGAACGGATTAGGGTTAGGTTTTCTTACCTAAGAACGGGATCGATAGCGCCGGTAGAGCGGTACGGAAGTGGTGGTAAGGTAGGTGGAGTGATAGGATTAAATCCCAAGGATGAACTCCAACTCTTACTCTGTCTTTCTCTTTCTTTCCTCTCTTCTCTCTCCTAGGGTTTCCCAACTTCGTATGGGATGAGAGAGTGAGGGCTTAAGGCCCTTATATAGGCCTAAAACTGATGGAAATGGTCCCAGGGCCAAGGTATACTTAGGTTATAGCCAAAGGGTGCTTGTTTCAGCTCAACGGAGCACTTCCGGAGCCCCCCCTTGAGCCAAAGGGCGCTTGTTTCAGCTCAACGGAGCACTTCCGGAGCCCCCCCTTAAGCCAAAGGTCAGACTTAAGCTCCTTGACCATGGATCTGGGCTGAGCTAAGTTTTCGTTCTAATCGGGTTTCTAGATTGCATGTGGCAGACCAGTTTCAGTTCAATGGTCACCGAAACTCGATCAGGGTTACAAGTACACTGCCATGTATGGGAAATTTCTCCTAATCCGAGGGTGTATTTGGGTTAGATTTTGATAGTTTGATTGCTTATATTTAGCCCACAAGCGACAACTCTCAGATTACTTAGATTAGATTTAATTTCTAAAGAAAATCACGTTTTCTCACACACTTCACTTCGGGCTCAAGCGAATAGCCCTGGGACACTATCTGGACTTGATTTCTGGATGGTTGTCAAGCCCAGTAAGGTCATATTCGTTTAGTTTCACGAAAATCGAACTTTCGATGTGTGGTCCAGATCCGATACGGAGTTTCAATGTGCTCCCGAGAGCAACTGGGTAATGAGATTGATCCTAGATTTTAGGGTAACCTAGCGTCAATGATTCTACAAGTTTTGGGCCTTACAGATCCTATTTAAAGTGGATCAAGTGGATTTTGTAGCTAATGCAGTTTAGCACTTGGTTAATTTTGTCTAATTCCTAAAGGATTCAGTCCTGAGTGATTTCTACCTGAGGTGGTACTCAGGTCTTTATACGAATTTTTCCGAGGCGTTACAAAAGGGAATTTAAGGCTTTAGGATTGAGTTCTGAGAAGTCAATTAAGGTGTTATGATCGACTCATAGCCCAAGGACGTCTAACTCCAGGTTGGCAAAAATCCGAGGTGTTAAAAGCAACCCATCTCTCTCCCATTCCCAAAGTCAACTCTCTCTCTCTCTCTCTCTCTCTCTCTCTCTCTCTCTCTCTCTCTCTCTCTCTCTCTCTCCACCCATCCCTTCCTTACACCTATCACCCATCTCATCCCTTTTCACCCATCACTTCTCTCTCCCTCTCATTTCTCTCTTCACTCCCAAGCAATCCAAGCTCCAACGTATGGACTTCCCAAAGTCTCATGGAAAAGCTCTAGTGTGGGCCACTTCCTACCCTCTCATCCCCCATCTCAACCATCAAAACTTCATCACCTTTCATTGAAATCAAAGCCAAGGTGATTACCTTTCCAAAGAGCCAAGAAGAAGTGGATGGTGGGTGATCTTAAACCCACATCTTCATTTTCGTAATTTTTTTGTCATTTAAGGGCCTACCTGTGATGGGACCCACCTTGATGTATGCTTTGTATCTAAGAGGAGCCCATAGTGGCGAGCCCCCTCCGTCATCGCCGATCTCTCTCCTTCTCTCTCTCTCCCTCTCTCTCTTTCTCTATGATTGATGGCCCACCTATGATGTGTGTACTATAGCCATGCCATCCAACAAGTGGATCACCTTGATCCCGATTGGGGCCTACATGACCGGACGGTCACATAGGCCTGGAAGAAAGGGACAAATAAACATCAGCTTGATCCAAATCTCGTGGCCCACTACATGGGACCACCGTGATGTATGAGCATCATCCAGCACCGTCCAGCTTGCTTAACAATGGCTGGACGCTGGATAGATGTTGTATATTTAATATATACTTATACATGTATACGGTATGTATATATATATAATAATATTTTATATATATATATATATATATATATATATATATATATATATATATATATATATACACTGTATGTATATACTCATATCAGGGCTTACCCGTACGTGTGGGGCCCTTATGTGGGACCCACCCTTTTGGGAATTTGAAGAGCTGGCGTGCGCTGATCAGCAGCCGTGCCCAACTAAGATGCATGCACATGCCGTCCATCCATTTTCAGCTGGGCCGTCCATTTGTTGGACTGCCAGCAGTAGGACGCTGCCCTTCTTGACGTCAACAAGTCCTATGGGCCCCACGTGATGTATATGCACATCCAGCCGTTCAGATGGTGGGAACCCACACGCAATGCATCTCTGCACCGTTCATGGCCTGGATGGCGGGGGCCATCATGATATATGTGCTTCACGTACAGGTCGTCCGTCCAGGCCTGGGCTCTGGACGTACATGTTGTATTCACGTGTGGGGTGGCCCACCTTAATGATGTATTTTATATTATATTATATTATATTATATTATATTATATTATATATATAGAGAGAGAGGGAAGTGGGGTGGCCCACTTACGTGGAACCCACCGCTGACGTATGTTTGTATTCAAACCATACATTTCTGGATGATGCCGGATGGGCCACACTAGATGTGTGGGCCTCATCCACACCGTCCAGTAATTTGGACGGGTGGAGCCCACCATGATGTATATTTATACTCCATGCTGTCCATCTGCGGTGTAAGGCCCACCATATGATGTCTACATCTAAACCGTCCATTCATTTGGTAAGCTCGTCTCAAGGCTTATGTCACGCCCCAAACTCGGAAAATGGGCTCACAAATTCTCAATTGCCGAATCCGGTGCCGACAGCCTCCGTAGTACCCCATTCTCGGCTCCCAACGCACATACGTCAGATTCCGATCCTGGGATCCTACAAGGAGGATTTTCAGTATGAATTTTTATTTTTATTTTTGTAATGGAGCATAACCACAAGCATAACCAAGTCGTAAAACAACATCACTACATATCCACTAATATAATCATTTGAATACAATGCTGAAAGGGAAATACATATATCGAAACCAAAGCTCCAGAGGATAGCTGCACGCTCCAAGCTCAACGCTGCTGCAACCTAACGCCACCTGCATGCATCTATCGTGCATAAGCTTACAAAAGCTTAGAGGGTGGTGAAAGTGTGTGCACAAGATAAGTGTCAAGTACACCATAAAGTCCATAAATCATACATCATCGGAATAAGCGGAAATACTAACAAGACCATGAGTCATACGATATCAGAGTAAGCAGAAATATACTGGTAAGTCCATGAGTGCTATCAGCCGTACCAAGGCTATGCGATGCAAAACATAATAATAAAACAATAACAGATGCTGAGGATGCAATGCAATATACAAATCCTGACGAACCATGAATACCATCAACCTCATCTAGGCCATCTAAGTGCAAAAACATAGTAACCCAAAATGCTAAGTACTGCGGATGCAATGTAATATGCAGTGCGAATGAAATGACCATGTAGGAACGTAAAGTCGGGATGATAGTACGTAGTATCGCAGACTACAGGGTCCACCACAAGGGACTTCTATCCAATGTGGTAAACTCCTGATCTCAGGTTAGTCGAGCACCCAACCGAAATCCTAGCCATGCGAAGGTACACGTAATAAATAGTTATGCACCACTAGCCCGAGTGGATAGTGAATGAATGAATGAATGGATATGCAATTCCTACTCATATCAGTACGGTTGCTCTCTTGGGAAAATCACAGGGGTCTATTACACTCCGCACTGACTGCCTCCTCCCTAGCTGCACAGCCAAGCAAGTGGAAGAGACCACACTATCCGCCTGACCAGTAGTCTGTCAATACCTACCCAGCTCGTCGATAGCGGACCCATTTACGAGCTGGTCATACTCAGCCTAGCTTATAGCCCCCTCACTCGGGTGGATAAGGTCACACCCCCTCCCAACCGACCACGACACAGTGGGAGACGCGGCCTACTGGTATTCAGCACTCGGGCGTTCATGTTCCACTTGATTTAGACGTTGGGGTACCTCCTGGCCTCAGAGATTCTGGACTTTCACCCAAAGACATCCTAAGTGCTCACAGTGCTAGAACCAAGTATCTCTGGTGTCCTATTTAGCCATCCACGATGTGCCTGTGGAGGCCACGACCTTGATGTTGCTAGGGCATACAATGATCAAGTCACATATATGCGAGATGCATGAGTCACACTATCCAGTCATGCAGCAATCCTACGCGTGCGGCGCGATAATATAGACACTTCGTCTCATAAGGAGTCCTGTAAATAGTCTGCCCAATGACATATGCAATGATCAGTCACTACTCATATCAAGCATACATATGATGCGTATGGCATGAGTCATGGAATTATACTAAGCACGTTATAAAGTAATGAACTATCCTTACAATGCATATGGGTCTAGACGGCCTATACTCAACAAGTATGGGCCTATCAATGGGCCCTAAGGAGAGTCACAATGCAGACATTTAACCAACATTGCTCCCTAGGCACGGTTTGCCATAAATATCATTACACAAACCATGGGGAATCACACATTGTAATGGACCTATATACATCTCATTGGGCCTCGACCCATACTCCTTAGATACATCAAATGGGCCGCCTCATATGGGCCTTATATCAGTCAAGTGGGCCGCATCAATGGGCCTTATGTACATTGTAATGGGCCATATCCCATGGGCCATATGTATGTACCAAGGTGGCCTCAACGGATAGCCACAAGTACATCAACGTGGGCCTCACCACATGGGCCATATGCATATCAAATGGGCCACACCAATGGGCCATAAACATATCAAAGGTGGCCTCACAGATGGGCCATAAACATATCAAAGGTGGCCTCACAGATGGGCCATAAACATATCAAAGGTTGCCTCACAGATGGGCCATAAACATATTAAAGGTGGCCTCACAGATGGGCCAAAAACATATTAAAGGTGGCCTCACAGATGGGCCATAAACATATCAAAGGTGGGCCTCAATGGACGGCCACAAATAAATCTAGATGACCTAATCACATGGGCCCCATGTATATATCAAGGTGAGCCTAAGCAACGGGCCACAAATACATAAAGGTGTGGCCCACCTTAATGTATTAGAGATCCAACCTATTCATAAACTAACATAGGGATAGATGAAGTGGAAACACATATCAGCTTAGTAAGGAAATACTGTGGCCCCTTAGAAATTGAATGGATGGTGAAAGTCACTGTCTCCACTATTTTCGAGGGTGGGGTCTACTTGAACTATAGATCTGTCTCATTATTTAGCCCATGCCATAAAATGAGCTTTCAAAGTGGCTAAACAGATTGGATGCAACACATGCATCAAGGGTGGCGTCTACTGAAGGCCCACCATCCTATATATAATATATAATATAATATATAATTTATATAATATATATATATATATATATATATATATATAGATATATATATATATATATATACACACATATTATACATAATATACTATTATATATATATATATATATATATACATACATACATACACACACACGCACACACGCATGCACACACACCGTCCCCTGGACGGTGTGGATAGAACTCATAAACCATGGGGGGTTCACCGTCCACCGTCAGTGGACGGCAAGAATGGAATACATACATTACTGTGGGTCCCACGTGGGGCCCACCATAATGATAATATGCCATCCAATTTGTCCATAAGGTCACGCAGACCCAGACGGAGAGGGAAAATAAATTTCATGTTGATCCAAAACTTCTGCAGACCTAAAACGGTTTCATTGGCAGAGGGTCAGCCTTACTGTTTCCTATTATGTGGACCACCTGAGCTTTGGATGGGTCTGATTTTTGAAGGGCGGCCTGCTACCCTAAGGGTCCACATAATGTACAGAGTGGATACATAACACACATCATGGTGGGGCCCACGGTGGGACCCATGGTCCCTGCCTCCAGCGTCCACGGCAGCAGGACGTTGCGGGCACCCTTTTGTCGACGGCAACAGCAGCGGCTGCTGCTGTTATATTTTTTATTTTTATTTTTTTGAAAACCTGAAATTCTGAGGTTTTCTGTGTGTGTGGCCCACATCAAGTGAATCCACCCCAGCCACTGACTCCCATGGCTCAAGACAAGCCAAACAAGCCCAATATCTAGTATGTTTTAGCATATAAAACCATCAAGTGGCTTTTCAACGGTAAACATCATAGTTTGTTATGCAATGGACCACCAGAAATTCAGATCAGCTTCATTTTTCAGCTCAACGCCTAAAATGTTTGGGAGAATGGAATGGACAGCATGGATTAAACTCATTCATCAAGGTACGACCTGTATAAGTGGCCCATAAAAACGCTTTAAAAATCTTTTTTTTTTTGCTTGGCAGTACACCCCCTGACTGATCACACTTCACTTTGACGTCCAGCGTCCAGGGACGCTGGATGGTTTTGGATACCACAAATTAAGGTGGGCCCAACCTTCAAACATGTTGTCTAGGTGGACCACCATAGGCACGGATGGTGTGGATAAGACATACACCAAGGTGGGGTCCATCCGAGTGGGCCACAAGGCCACATCATCTCACACACAAAAATATATGAAAAAGAGAGGGGAAGAGAGAGAGAGAGAGAGAGAGAGAGAGAAAGAGAGTGGGACACGTGAGATGGAGGGCTTCGCCACTATGAGCCCTCCCTTGCAAGTACTCATACATCAAGTGGGTCCCATTAAACGTGGGCCCATTAAATCGGAAATCAACGGTGGAGATCTTTTCTCCACCAAATGTAAGGTCTAGATGACCCTATCCATACAAGGAAAATAAACATCATGATGGGGTCCATAGTGAATGGCCCCATCATGGGATATCATGAGGATGAAGGTGGGCCATCGGCCACACCTGGGGCCCAAAGCGAGATCCATACCATCAATCGGTAGGCCTCACTTGGCCCTTCATCTAAAAATGAAATCTAAGCCTATAGAAGCACCCACCGCTCGATCTTCTCAGTCTGTTGGAACGCTGGTCTCCTTGTGCTTCACTTTGATGGAGAGGATGAGAAATGAAGGGCTAAGATGATGGGTTTTTTTTGGGATGGAAATTGGGCCACACACATGCACTTGCTCTCTTGGAAACCATGGATGTCCACTCCTCTCTCTTTGCTTGGAATTGTTGCTTGGAAAATGTGAAAGGAAATGAGAGGGAGAGATGGGATGTAAGGAGAGAGAGTGATGGATGTGAGTGATGGGTGAGGTGATGGTGTACTTGACATGTATGGGTGTGTAAGAGGGAGGGTGAGAAAGAGTTGACTTGGTGGTTGCTTGACTTGAGGAGCGAGAAAGCATTGATTGATTGATTGATTGATGGGACATGTTGTAGAGATTCTCTTGGGATTGCAAACGCGCGATGTTTCTTTGAAATAAACGCAGGCGCGCATATTCTGGTCAGGGTATCGAATCGGTGCGTAAGACACGGCATCGAAAACGCTGCGACGGTACGGTCGTAATGGTACAAGTCTCAGATTAAGCCTTCTCATCTATAAGATATGACTTAGGGTCATACGTAAACATCGATTATCGGTCGCAGATTGCCGCAATTTGCCAGGAAGGATCACGGGAGTCGATGGAACAGTACGAACTAGGATACGAGTCTTACAGCTCTCCCCTCCTAATAAAAATTTCGTCCCCAAAATTTAAAACACGACACAACCATTACAGAGTTCATAAGGGAGGAAAACCCTATCGCTATAGATAGTCATCAATCACCTACGACATGGGGACAACGCCCACGAATATCAGCCTCTTACTCCCAAGACGCCTCGTCAGCACTATGATGATCCCACTGAACCACCGATCCTGGATCAGAAACGATCAAAACTGGAATGCTAAGCAACCTCACAATCTCAACAGTAGGGAGCTATATCAGGGAGTTTCTAAGCTATTCAAACTCGAGGATCTAACCATTCTAAGTTCTCAACAATCATAGAGTGAAGGGTAGCTATCAGCAGATATGTGATGTTATCCTCAGGTATTCCCAAGTTATGCTCTGATACCAACTTCTGTCACGCCCCAAACTCAGAAAACGAGCTCACAAAATTCTCGATCACCGAATTCGGTGCCGACAGCCTCCGTAGTACCCCATTCTGGGCTCCCAACGCCAATACTCCAGATTCCGATCATAGGATCCTACAAGGAGGATTTTTAGTATGAATTTTATTTTGTAATGGAGCATAACCACAAGCATAACCAAGTCGCAAAACAACATCGGCACATATCAACTAATATAATCATTTGAATACAATGTTAAAAGGGAAATACGTATATCGAAACTAAAGCTCCAGAGGACAGCTGCATGCTCCAAGCTCAACGCTGCTACAACCTAACGCCACCTGCACGCATCTATCGTGCATAAGCTTACAAAAGCTTAGAGGGTGGTGAAAGTGTGTGCACAAGATAAGTGCCAAGTATACCATAAAGTCCATAAATCATACATCGTCGGAATAAGCGAAAATACTGACAAGATCATGAATCATACGATATCAGAGTAAGCAGAAATATACTGATAAGTCCATGAGTGCTATCAGCCGTACCAAGGTTATGCGATGCAAAACATAATAATAAAACAATAATAGATGTTGAGGATGCAATGCAATATGTAAATCCTGACGAACCATGAATATCACCAACCTCATCTAGGTCATCTAAGTGCAAAAACATAGTAACCCAAAATGTTAAGTATTGCGGATGCAATGTAATATGCAGTGCGAATGAAATGACCATGTAGGAATGCGAAGTCGGGATGATAGTACGTAGTATCGCAGATTACGGGGTCCACCACAAGGGACTTTTATCCAAACCAGTCCCATACCTAAATTTGGATAGTCAAACTCAATGTGGTAAACTCCTGATCTCAGGTTAGTCACGCGCCCAACCGAAATCCTGATCATGCGAAGGTACACGTAACAAATAGTTACGCACCACCAACCCAAGTGGATAGTGAATGAATGAATGAATGGATATGCAATTCCTGCTCATATCAGTACTGTTACTGTCTTGGAAAAATCCCCTGGGTCTATTACACTCCGCACTGACTGCCTCCTCCCTAGCTGCACAGCCAAGCAAGTGGAAGAGACCACACTATCCGCCTGACTAGTAGCCTACCAATACCTACCCAGCTCGTCGATAGCGGACCCATTTACGAGTTGGTCATACTCAGCCTAGCTTATAATCCCCCACACTCGGGCGGATAAGACCACACCCCCTCCCAACCGACCATGACATAGTGGGAGATGCGGCCTACTAGTTTTCGGCACTCGGGCGCTCATGTTCCACTCGGTTTAGATGTTTGGGGTACCTCCTTGCCTCAGAGATTCTGGGACTTTCACCCAAGGACATCCTAAGTGCTCACAGTGCTAGAACCAAGTATTTTTAGTGTCCTATTTAGCCATCCACGATATACCTGTGGAGGCCACGACCCTGATGTCACTAAGGCATACAATGATCAAGTCACATATATGCGAGATGCATGAGTTACACTATCCAGTCATGCAGCAATCCTACGCGTGCGGCGCGATAATGTGGGCACTCCGTCTCATAAGGAGTCCCGTAAATAGTCTGCCTAATGACGTATGCAATGATCAGTCACTACTCATATCAAGCATACATATGATGCGTATGGCATGAGTCATGGAATTATATTAAGCATGTTATAAAGTAATGAACTATCCTTACAATGCATATGGGCCTAGACGGCCTATACTCAACAAGTATGGGCCAATCAATGGGCCCTTGGGAGAGTCACAATGCGAACATTTAACCAACATTGTACTTACAATGTGGACGTCAAACCAACATTGCTCCCAAGGCACGGTCTACCATAAATATCATTACACAAACCATGGGGAATCATACATTACAATGGACCTATATACATCTCATTGGGACTCGACCCATAGTCCTCAGATACATCAAATGAGCTGCCTAATATGGGCCTTATATCAATCAAATGGTCCACATCAATGGGCCTTATGTACATTGCTATGTGCCATATGTATATACCAAGGTGGCCTCAACGGATAGCCACAAGTACATCAACGTGGGCCTCACCACATGGGCCATATGCATATCAAATGGCCCACACCAATAGGCCATAAACATATCAAAGGTGGCCTCACAGATGGGCCATAAAAATATCAAAGGTGGGCCTCATACATGTACCAAGGTGGGCCTCAATGGACGGCCACAAATAAATCTAGATGACCTAATCACATGGACCCCATGTATATATCAAGGTGAGCTTAAGCAACGGGCCACAAATACATCAAGGTGTGGCCCACCTTAATGTATTAGAGATCCAACCTATTCATAAACTAGCATAGGGATAGATGAAGTGGAAACACATATCAGCTTAGTAAGGAAATACTGTGGCCCCTTAGAAATTTTGAATAGTGAAAGTCACTGTCTCCACTATTTTCGAGGGTGGGGTCTACTTCAACTATAGATCTGTCTCATTCTTTAGCCCATGCCATAAAATGAGCTTTCAAAGTGGCTGGACAGATTGGATGCAACACATGCATCAAGGGTGAGGGCCACTGAAGGCCCACCATCCTGTATATAATATATAATATAATATATAATTTATATACAGTATGTATATATATATATATACAATATTATACATAATATACTATATATATATATATATATATATATAGATACACACACACATACATACACACACACGCACACACACTATCCCCTGGACGGTGTGGATAGAAATATAAACCATGGGGGGTTCACCGTCCACCGTCAGTGGACGGTGAGAATGGAACACATACATCACTGTGGGTCCCACGTGGGGCCCACCATAATGCTTATATGTCATCCAATTTGTTCATAAGGTCACGCAGACCCAGATGGTGAGGGAAAACAAATTTCATGTTGATCCAAAACTTCTGTGGACCCAAAAAGGGTTTCAATGGCAGAGGATCAGCCCCACTTTTCCTGTGATGTGGGCCGCCTGAGCTTTGGATGGGTCTGATTTTTGGAGGGCGGCCCGCTGCCCTAAGGGCCTACAAAATGGACGGAGTGGATACATAACACACATCATGGTGGGGCCCATGGTGGGACCCGTGGTCCTTGCCTCCAGCGTCCACGACAGCGGGATGCTGCCGTGCGCCCTTTTGTCAGTGGCAGCGGCAGCGACTGCTGCTGTTATATTTTTATTTCTATTTTTATTTTTGAAAACCTGAAATTCTGAGGTTTTTCGTGTGTGCGGCCCGCATCAAGTGAATCCACCCCAGCCACTGACTCCCATGGCTCAAGACAAGCTAAACAAGCCCAATATCCAGTATGTTTTGGCATATAAAACCATCAGGTGGCTTTTCAACGGTAAACATCATAGTTTGTTATGCTATGGACCTCCAGAAATTCGGATCAGCTTCATTTTTCAGATCAACGCCTGAAATGTTCGGGAGAATGGAATGGACGGCATGGATTAAACTCATTCATCAAGGTACGACCTGGATAAGTGGCCCACCAAAAAGCTTTAAAAATCTTTTTTTTTTGCTTGGCAGTACACCCACTGACTGATCACACTTCACTTTGACGTCAAGTGTCCAGGGACGCTGGACGGTTTTGGATACCACAAATTAAGGTGGGCCCCACCTTCAGACTTGTTGTCTAGGTGGACCACCATAGGCACGGATGGTGTGGATAAGACATACACCAAGGTGGGGTCCATCCGAGTGGGCCACACGGCCACATCATCTCACATACAAAAATATATGAAAAAGAGAGGGGAAGAGAGAGAAAGAGAGTGGGACACGTGAGATGGAGGGCTCCACCACTATGAGCCCTCCCTTGCAAGTACTCATACATCAAGTGGGTCCCATTAAACGTGGGCCCATTAAATCGAAAATCAACGGTGGAGATCCCTTCTCCACCAAATGTAAGGTCTAGATGACCTTATCCATACAAGGAAAATAAACATCATGATGGGGTCCATGGTGAATGGCCCCATCATGGGATGATCATGAGGATCAAGGTGGGCCATCGGCCACACCTGGGGTCCAAAGTGAGATCCATACCATCAATCGATAGGCCTCACTTGGCCCTTCATCTAAAAATGAAATCTAAGCCTATAGAAGCACCCACCGTTCGATCTTCTCGATCCGTTGGAATGTCGGTCTCCTTGTGCTTCACTTTAATGGAGAGGATGAGAATGAAGGGCTAGGATGATGAATTTTTTTAGGATGGAAAGTGGGCCACACACATGCACTTGCTCTCTTAGAAACCATGGACGTCCACTCCTCTCTCTTTGCTTGGAATTGTTGCTTGGAAAATGTGAAAGGAAATGAGAGGGAGAGATGGGATGTAAGGAGAGAGAGTGATGGATGTTAGTGATGGGTGAGGTGATGGTGTACTTGACATGTATGGGTGTGTAAGAAAGGGGGTGAGAAAGAGTTGACTTGGTGGTTGCTTGACTTGGGGAGAAAGAAAGCATTGATTGATTGATTGATTGATTGATTTGCGTGATTGATTGATGGGACATGTTGTAGAGATTCTCTTAGGATTACAAACGCGCGGTGTTTCTTCAAAATAAATGCTGGCTCGCATCTTCTGGTCAGGGTATCGGATCAGTGCTAAGACGTGGCGTCGGAACCGCGGAGACTATGCGGTCGCAATGATACAAGTCTCAGATTAAGCTGACTCAAATCTACAAGATATAACTTAAGGTCGCGCGCAAACATTAATTATTGGTCGCAGGTTGTCGGAATTCTCCGGGAAGGATCGCGGGAGTCGACGGAATAGTACGGACTAGGATACAGGTCTTACAGCTTAAGACTTAAAAAATAAGATAGATCCAGTTATCAAGTGGACCACACCATAGAAAACAATGGATTGAATGCCCACCATTGAAAACTCTTTTAGGTTTACAGAAGTTTTGAACCAATGTGATATTTGTTTTTCCTCTAAATTAAAGTCCTTGTGACCTTATAAACAGACTGGATGGAAATAAATACTATGGTGGGGCCCACTGAAAATTTAACTGTGGAAATCATTATCACCACTGCCAATTGTGGTATGGTCCAAATGATCCTTTGGATATGATTCTTTTTTTTAATAATGCTCTAATATAATCTCTAACAAATGAATTGTGTTGATCAGCCTGCTTGATTCAACCCACTTGAATCGGCCCATTTGATTCGGCCCATTCGACTTGGCCCACTTGATTCAGCCCACTTGAATCTGCCCATTTGACTTGGCCCACTTGATTCGGCCCACTTGAATCGGCCCATTTGATTCAGCCCATTCGATTTGGCCCACTTGAATTGGCCCATTTGATTCGGCCCATTCGACTTGGCCCACTTGATTCGGCTCATTTGAATCAACCCATTTAATTTGACCCATTCAACTTGGCCCATTTGATTCAGCTCGATGTGATATATATATATTGGCCCATGAGTGAGGGCCGATGTGATGCGTATATGCCCCATAAGCGAGGCCCATGATGATGTGTATTAGGCCCTTGTATGAGGCCGTGGACCCAATATACGATTGGCCCTATGAGCGGCATTCCTTGGGAGCAATGTTGGTCAAAGGTCCACATTGATGGGCAATGATGGTTGGATGTCCACATTATGGCCTTCCTTTAGGCCTTGTCAGGCCCATTTTCATCATTCTCTGGTGGGTTAACCCAAACGCTTGGTGCCCATTGATTTTAATTGATCCATCATTGGTCGTCCAACTATGGACCCTGCCTTGCGTCGAGGTTGATTATCGATGTCAATTATCGGTGCCGATTGCCGATAACGGCTACCGTTGCCAATTATGAGTTTGTGATAGCATAACATCATGATACATGCCCATACGCATCATTTGTTTGTTTGTTATGAGATGTGATTGGCCATTGCATATGCCATAGTATAGGTGGTTTATGGGACTTTCTGATAGGCGGAGTTATCCCACATGAGCGCACGGTATGCGTAGGATTGATGCATGAATGGACTACATGACTCATGCACTTTGCATTTGTGTGATTGTGATATTGTATGCCCTAACGACATCAAGGCCATAGCCTCCACAAACACATCTTGGATAGCCGGATTGGATACCGAAAATACTGTTTCTAGCATCAGGGCGCCATAGATGTCCCTGGGTGAAAATCCCTAAACCCGATGGTACCAGAGGATGACTCCAACGTCGAGACCAAGTGGATACATGAGCACACGAGGGTCATATACTAGTAGGTCGTGTTTCCCACTGTGTCGTAGTCGGTTGGAAAGGAGAGTGACCTTACCCGCCTGAGTGAGAGGGCAATTTTTAGGTTGAGTTTGACCAGCTTGAGGAATAAGTCCTTTATCGATGAGTTAGTCCCGATATTAGTAGGCGGATAATGAGGTCTCTTCTACTCACCCAGTTGTGTGCTCGAATAGGGGCGGCAAGCTGGCGTAGAGTGTACTAGACCCCGGTGATTATCCAATGTGAGAACTATACTAATATTTGATGCTCTAGTGATCAATTGCATTGATATGTGGATTCGGATGAGGACTGGTGTGCTTGAGTTACATCTTGCATCGCATGGCCTTCATATGGCCGACATCATTCACTTCTTGCATCGCATGGTCTTGATATGGCTGATAGTACTCATACCTTGGATCGCATTGCCTTGGTACGGCTGATGACATTCATGGACTTACCGGCATTTCCGCATTATTCTGATATTGCAAACTTGCATTTTCACCATATGCACACACTTTCACCACCCTCTAAGCTTTCCATAACCTTATGCATGATTGATGCATGCAGGTGATGCTAGGACGCAGAAGCATTACTGAGCTTGGAGCTTGCAGCCAACTTCAGGAGCATTTTAATTATCGATATTGTATTTCCTTTTTGCGCACTGTACCTATTGTGTCTTAGAAGTTTTTTTTTATCATAGTGGATTTTGTGATGGTGTCTTAGTTATTGTTCATGGGTTATGCTTATGGTTATGCTTATTACGAAATAAATACATGCTGATAAATCCTCCTTGTAGGATCCCAGGATCGGAATCTAGTATATGAGTGTCGGGAGCCGAGAATGGGATACTACGGAGGCTGTCGGCGCCGGATTCGGCAATCGAGAATTTTATGAGCCTAGTTTCCTAGTTTGGGGAGTGACACAGAGACCTTGCTGATCATTCCTTCTGTAAGATTAGGTCACAAGTGATTCTCACCCCTTTCAAGTCCTCATAGGAGGCCTCCGATAAGAGAGTACATGGGGGTGCTGCGTGTTGACCCTTACTCTGTGGAGAGCATAAACTTAGGTCCTTGTGTAGGTCCTTGACTTATGTGGTCTAAAACCTAGGTGTTGTGTGTTGACCTTTGCTCTTGTGTAGGGCATAAACTGTTAGGTTCCTTATGTGGATCATTGGCCTGTGTGGCCTAAAATCTGGGTGTTGTGTGTTGACCATTGCTCCTGTGTGGGGCATAAACTTGTGTCTCATGGAAACATGTTAGGTACCTTTTGTAGTTCCTAGAGTCAGCCTTGTGTAGGTTATACTGGTTTGAGGTGAACCTGATTTGAAACCTATGTTAGTGAGATCCGATACACTCAAGGGTTGAGTGCGTCCGCCGGAAGTGGAGTAGACACGTAGTCGAACCACTATAAACGATTGTGTTTAGGATTGCTATTTACTTTACTGCTTGTGTGAATTCTCTGAATGTTCTCATAATGCATGTTTACATGATTAACTAGAACTAATCAGAATCACATCTCACAAACAGTCACATCCATCATGAACTATGTTATACATCTTGTTTAGGTTTTGAATAGTCTTATGATTGGATCCTCTATTTGGCTTGGAAGCCATTAGAGTTATATTGAAGCAATCCTGTTATCTACATATTAGTTCAGGATAGGGTTGATAGGTTTTAAATCATCTTAAAATTTTAAAAAGTCCTATTCACCCCCCTCTAGGACATCTTGGCATATGCCCACTTCGACTAAAGCGGTCATTACCGCAATTTCAATTGGTATCAGAGCGGGTCTCTCTTAAGGGCTTCACCACCTAGAGAGTGATCTTGACTGAAGTTGGTAATATGGCCAAAGGAGAGGGCTCATCTGTAACTAGACCTCTTATTTTTGATGGATCAAATTATGCGTATTGGAAGGCTAGAATGCATTACTTTCTGAGATCTTTGGATCATGATGTTTGGGACATTATTGAAAATGGATATGTACCACCAACCGAATAGATAGTACTTGAAAATGGCACAACCATATCCAAACCAAAACATAAAGAAAAATGGACAGCTTTCGATAAAGAAAAACAAACTGCTAAAGCAAAAGCAATGAATGCGATTTACTGTGCTATGTCCCAAGAAGTCTTCAATCAAATCAGTATGTGTGGAACAGCTAAAGAAGCATGGGACTTATTGGAAACAACTCATGAGGGAACCAGCACAGTAAAAAGATCCAAGCTGCAACTCCTAACATCACAGTTTGAAAGTCTCAAAATAGAAGAGCATGAAACTTTTATGGATTTTTCACAAAACTAAACATCATCTGCAACTCCATGAGTGGATTAGGAGAAAAAGTTCTGGTTCCAAAAATCTATAGGAAATTTCTGAGATCCTTACCAGAACGGTTCAACTCGAAAGTTACAGCTATTGAAGAATGTAGAAACATGGATGAAATGAAAGTAGAAGAACTCATAGGTTCCTTACAAACATTTGAACTACACTTCAAGCAAACTCCTAAACCCAAAAATACTGTCCTTAAAACTTCAAAGAACACTACTAATGAGGAAGATGAAAGTGAAAGTGAAAATGAAGATGAAGAAGTGGCCCTATTAGCTCAACGGTTCAAAAAATTCTTCCATAAAAACCGTGGCTGACCATTTAAAAGATGACAATTGGACAACGAACATTTTACAGGTAAATCTGGTAAAAAGTCTAAAGAACCATAGTGCTACACTTGCTGAAAGTTTGGACACCTGTCCACTAAATGCCCAAATAGGAAAACCAAAGGGAAGGTAATGGCAGCCACATGGGATGATACTGAAGAGTCAAATTCAAAATGTAGTGACTCAGAGAGTGATGGAGACCAAAAATTCCTGAAAATTCTTATGGTCTCTATGGCCTCCAACATTCCCATAGAAACTGAGAAAATCAAAGAACCTAAAGCCACTAAATCATTTCCATCTGATGATGAGGAAACAGAGAAAGAAGAAGAAAAAAAATGATAAATTGCAGGATGCCTATAATCAACTTTATATCCATAGCATCAATATCCTTAAAAGACTTGGGATAAATGAAAACAAAAAATAAATTGCTGCAAATAGATCTAGACAAAACATTGGAAATCAATACACACTTGATTAATGATCTACAACAATACTACTCAGAAAATGATCGACTTTAAAGAATCAATACTTTTCTCAAATCTGAGTCTGAAAAACTGAACAAACAGATTGAACTATTGAAAGATAAAAACATGCATCTTCAGAATGAAAATCACACACTCATGTTTGATGTAGAGAAATCCAGAAAATCTGTTGAACTGAATTATAAATTTTCCCAGTGTAGTGAAAAATTAGAAAAACTCTTAGGGATTGGAAGACCTGGGAAAGACAATAGTGGATCAGGATATGACAAACTCAAATCAAAATCCAAAAATGCAGCACCAAGGTTTGAGAAATCAGCTACATCAAGAAGTAAAACAAAAGCTACTTCTATTTGTCATTCATGTGGAGACTCGGGCCATTTCAAATTTGAATGTATTGCTCCAAGGTTGACTCAATCTAATTCCAGTCCGAATGGTAAGTACAGACAAACAGGAAAATCAATACAGAATACCAAGAGTCCACTAAACAATATCGCAAAAGGAACACATCCATCTCCACCCAGAATGACCAAGAAAATGAAGAAGCTATTGAATCAGGTGGCTGAACTAAATCAGAAAACAAATAAATTTATTAAACAAGGAAACATGGTTCAGTTACCCAACATGATCAATGAAGCAAAAGCTACCATAATAAGAAATCCAGTCACAGAATAGGTAGTGAAAGAAAAGAAAAATTGTCTTGTTATTCACCCAAATCATTCAACAAGCAATAATACTGAATGGTACCTAGACATCAGATGCGCAAGGCATGTCACGAGTGATAAATCCCTTCTTTCGAATTACTCAAATCTTGATGATGGGATAGTCACCTATGGTGATGGAAGCACCTCTAAGGTAGTAGGGTGTGGAACAATAGAAGGAATAGAGATACTCAAAAATGAAAATGCTTTTTACATAAAAGTATTGACTCACAATCTGATGAGCATCTCTCAAATATGTGATAGCAAACATGTGGTTACCTTTAACAAACTAAAGTGCAAGATCCTGGACTTATCACGAAGATCGGTTATGAAGGGTCTTCGCACCAGTGACCATTGTTATGTCATTAAAGGAAATGGAAAGTTTGATCCATATGCTTAGTAACAATTGAGCATGGAAAACATGCCCAGGCTATCGCATCTAAGTCTGGATGAATACATGAAAATGATGCATTTTTATGATTATCATGATATATCAGAGGTTTCTATACCTCAGGAACTTCTTTTGTGTATAAACATTACTGATGTTTATAATTTTGGATGGTACAACATTCGTGCAAATTTTGATGTGTATACAGACTGATATGAAAATATATTAAGTTATACATATATGAAAGAACATCGAAATACTGAAATGAATGTTATACACCTTCTCTTCGATAAGTCTGTCGATGAACCATATGAATCCTCGATTAGATCGAACAAATATCGATATCATCGACGCCCCTTCAGAATTAGAAGCGTCATATGTTCTAGAATGTTATTGAGGACCTCTTCGATAACATCGAATGGGGTATATCGATTTCATCAAATAAAACTTCGATGATATCAAAGGTCACCGCCCAATAAATAGCGGGCGAGTGGGAAAAAATCATTTTTGCTACCTTTTCTCACTGTTCGATTTCTCTGGGAGTTTCTTCCATGTTTCTCATCTTTTGTCGACCGCCTGCCATCTAGGGTGACTTGAATCAGGTAATCTCTTACACATACTTTTGATTCCTCAACATATACCTCACTGTGTTAGGGCCTTTCTAGATTGATTGACAACCTTCAGTTGGAAATTTTAGGTTAGTCCTCATAATCTTCAGTTTTGTCAGATTCCTTTTCTTTGATACTTCCTTCTGAGTTATTCAAATGAGTAAGGAGAAAGGAAAGTCTCTTTTCATCGGTGAGTCATCCAGGCCTACCAGAAATAAATTTGTGGCCTCAAGAGAAAGAGGGAGGGCTCGGTCTCAACGATCCCCTGCATGCCCACGGAGCTCCTCTACTCGGCAATCGTCTCGTAGGGAAGCTCTGGCTGCGGCCCCTGCACCGCCACATACAGTTGCAGGGTCCTCCTCCACACATTCTTGAAAAATACTCAGGGAGGCGCTTGGTGTATGAGCGTAGGATTGACAGGGAATGCATAAAACCCTACAATGTGGAAACACTGTTAGAGGCAATCGACTGACTTCCTCTTCTTGATTTCTGGGGTCCATGTCATGATGAGCGGACGTACTGCTTTCTTACATACTGTCATTCTCGAACACTAAATCCACCATCCATTGTTGTCATAGTCGGGGATGATGGTGTTTGCATTACTGCAGAATCCATCGCTAGCATTTTCGGTCTAACTTTGTCCCCAGTTGGGTTATCTGACCTTGATCTTGAGAATCCAATCACTCGGTCTACAATTACAAAATTCCTGTGTCAAGATCGAGATATCCCATGGTGCCAAGGGAATGCATTGAAGGCAAAATATATGCACCCTTGATACCAAGTCTTGCACGGGATATTTTGCTCAAATGCTTACCCTCGTGGACCCAATCATGCTGATCTTACCGAGTTCATGGTCATGGTTATGTATTGTGTTGCCACTAGAGTCAAACTATGTCTGCCTACCTTGATCTTTCACCAAATGGCAAGTGTCATCCACCAGTCCAGAGAAGTTCATTTGCCCTTTCCTCACATCATTCATGTGATATGCGATACAATCCGTATTCCTCGGACAGACGATCCTTGGCGTCCTCTCAAGCATTTTAACAAGGTCAATATTCAAAAACTGGACGTTAAATTTCATCCCTATCCGGAAGAACAATCTGAGGAAGCTATTCATGAAGGTGGTGAAATGGGAGAAGGTGCAGCGCCACCAGGTGGAGATCCTCTAGAACCACAACAACTTCCAGCTCCGAGTGGTTCGGCTCAGACCCAACGTTTCAAGTTTCACCAAGATAGGGTAGGGGCAACACGGCGTGGATTGGCTTGAATAGAGGATAAGCTAGGGAGACATGATGCGCGATTCTTAGCACTGGAAAAAATGGTGTCTAGCGTACAGTAATCGGTACAGCAACTGATCGATCTGATAACATACCGACGAGACGATACAGCACTGTCTTCATCCGCCCCTCCATCATAGTATCGATAGTCTTTATGCCATCACATACACTAAATACTCATCTCAGTGTTTAGGCATGGATATCTTTTTAATGCCCTGCGATCTTATGAGTGTATGTGATGGCTAGCTAACATGAAAAGTCTAACGTTTTTTTTTTTTTTTTTTTTTTCTTTTTGGAATGGTTTATGGATATCCTCCACATGAAGAAAATATTTTTTTAAGCCCATGGTCGGGCTGAATATTTGGTTTTGTTGGTTTGGGATGGATGTTGCAATACTGCCAAGCTTGGGCAGTTCTTCTTTTGGATGTATTTGTTAATGGTTGTTTTATAATTCATATATCTTTGCTGCCATTATTCTCAACTCAATTATGCGTTAAATTCTGTGAAATGCTGGTATGAATTGTGTTTGTCTTCTCCTACATATCCCTTAATAATTGAGAATTGGTTTGTGATTTATGTCATTTAAAGCTATACTATTATTTTCTATTGAAATCACATCTCTCTCTCTCTCTCTCCTTGACCTGGTATGCATTAATGGTTTCAATGCAAATAGAGATGTCGTTATCTGTTATACATCTGCCTCTTACTGATTATGCATTTTAGTGATATATCTGGGTATATATGTTACTATCTAGATTGATTCTCTCATACTCTTATGCTTCAACTTCAGTCAACTAGTATTGTTATATTGCCCTTTGCCAATGACTAACAAAAAGGGGGAGAACAAATCCCACCATGGAGAAAAATTGTGTGTGTCTATTTGTTAAATGGCGGTATAGGTGTTAGGGGGAGCAGCTGCATGAAGACAGGGGGAGGAACTACAGTAGCATTGTAAAATTGTGTAACGAGTTATGTACACACAATTTAGGGTGATGGTCTAGATGTTGTTCTAGGACTTCAGGTGTTTTGTCATGTAATTAACAAAGGGGGAGATTGAAAGTGCCCTGGTTTGTCAATTAGCGTGAGTGTTGAGTCAGCAAGACAAGTGAGCTCCATAAGAAGATCATTCCAGCGTCTGCCTCAAAGGATGTGTGCCCGATCTCATAAAAGGTAAAACTTAGCCTCACATCCCATGTCCCAAAACACTAGGTATATAAAACCCTTAAAAATGGATAGAACAACTTAGGGTTTAAGGTGAGACAACTATTTTGTAAAATCATGAAAATCTTTAAGTTTTCTGCCTTTGTTGATTTATCGATAAGTGGTTCGATGAAATTGAACTCTATTATCGATCTCCTAGAAACTCACTCGATATTATCGAAATGAGGACTTTAGATTCTAGCAACCACAATGAATCCTGGACTCAATTATCAATGAATCAATGGTATGTTCGATGTCATCTATTTTTGAATCTTGACTTCATCGAGACGGCTCGATAAAATTGACATTTGTTCAGTTGTATCCAGAAAGCAGTTAAGGAAAATCATGTGATTTTCGATATCTCGAAGAGAGCCTCGATATCCTCAAAATTCAAACCTCGATGATATCGACTGACCTTCGATGATATCGGATTAGGACACAAATCTAACTAGCAAGCTTTCAGGTAAATTCATTTAAGTATCAAGGAGCTCTCGAGGATATCGATTTTCAAATATCGATCATATCGAGACCAGGACGATGTCATTGAAATAGGACATAAACTGTCTAGCAAGCTTATAGGAAAATTCCTTGAAAATATCGATGAATCGAAACTGGTATCGATACCATCGACATTCAAATTCAAATGATATCGAGGAATGCTTGATCATATCAAATACCTGTTAAGTTTCAAAGGCAAGTCTGCTCTCATGTTTTTAAATGTCGAGGAATCGAACCTTTCATCAATGAAATCGGAGTTCAAAATCCGATGACATCGAGGCACGTTCGATATCCTCGACCAATTGCAAAAAGGTTTAAAAGCGTTTGACATATTGAGTTTGTGTCATCGAGCGGCAATTCGATGTTATCGAGAGTATACGCTCGATGATATCGAAGCCTGCTTGATAATATCAAACTCTGTCAAAAATATGACTGTTTTATTTCTGTTGGAACTTTTTACCTATTTAATGAGAGCTTGGCTATGGTTATTTGTAGAGAAAATAGATATAGCTTTTGAGTGTTTAATCCAAATCATATGCCCTAAGCCTTTTTTCTCTCATGGGAGTTCATCCTCCAATCCACCCTCATCATTGATACTCAATAGAGTGGATTGGGGAATGAACTTCCGCATTTAAGGATCCTCCAGCTACCACCTTAATGGCAAATCATTGAGTTAGGATACCTTGAATGCATAGATGATTAGAATCACTCTGTTTCTAAAATAGGAAAACATTTAATAGAGTAGGATTCCAACATAACGTTGACCCAACTCGTCATTATACATTGGAGCATCATTTGTGTTTCGGTTCAAGGGAGCTGAAGATTCTTCATCATCAAAGGAAGAGATCTTCATCAACGTGTTAAATGGGGCTCATCTGCTTATCTAGCAGTCATTAGAGTCCAGAGACCCTGCTGATCATTCCTTGTGTAGGATTGGGTCACAGGTGATTCTCACCCCTTTCAAGTTCTCAAGGAGGCCTCCGACGGGAGAGTATGTGGGGGTGTTGTGTATTGACCCTTGCTCTGTGGAGTGCATAAACTTAGGTCCTTGTGTAGGTCATTGACATGTATGGTGTAAAACCTAGGTGTTGTGTGTTGACATTTGCTCTTGTGTAGGGCATAAACTGTTAGGTTCCTTGTGTGGATCCTTGGCCTGTGTGGCCTAAAATCTAGGTGTTGTGTGTTGACCTTGCTCCTGTGTGGGGCATAAACTTGTGTCTCGTGGAAACATGTTAGGTACCTTGTGCAGGTCCTAGAGTCAGCCTTATGTAGGTTGTACTGGTTTAAGGTGAACCTGATTTAAAACCTCCATTAGTGAGATCTGGTACACTCAAGGGTTGAGTGCGTCCCCCGAAAGTGAAGTAGACATGTAGTCGAACCACTATAAAAATGAGTATATTTGGGATTGCTATTTACTTTACTGCTTGTGTGAATTCTCTGAATGTTCTCAAAGAACATAATGCATGTTTACATGATTACCTATAACTAATTAGAATCACATCTCACACGCAGTCACTTATGATTGAAGCAATCCTGCAATCTGCATATTAGTTCAAGATAGGGTTGATAGGTTTTAAATCATCTTAAAATTTTAAAAAGTCCTATTCACCCCCCTTAGGACATCTTGGCATATTCCCACTTCGACTAAAGTGGTCATTACCACAATTTCACATGAAACATGTAAGATCAGCTCGATTCGTCCCCCTAGGGTATACATTTGTGGAGAAGATCCCATGCAAAACTCGGTATTTAAGGAACATGTACCTCGCCTTTAGCGCATTCCCTTGATACCACGGGACATCTCTTCCGTTACACAGGAATTTTGTGACCATGGATCGAACCGTTGGCTCATCAAGGTCAAGACTATATAGACCAATAGGAGACAGAGTGAGACCAAATATGTTTGCAACAGACTCTGTTGTGATTTCGACATTGAGTTCCCCAACAGTGACAGTTACAGATGGAGGATCAAGGACCGGAGAATGACAATAGGCGAGAAACTGATAGGTCCTTTCATCATGACACAAGCCTCCAAAATAGGCAACCAATCAATTGTAGACAACAGGGATTCCATGTCGTAAGCTTGAATACATTTCCTATCAATCTGATGCTCATGCACAAGGCTCCTCCCCATATATTTTTCCAAGATATTAGCGTGTGGAGGAGGAATGTCTGCAACTGGCGGAGGTGCAGGCGCCACAGCCGGAGCCTCACCATGTGACAACTTTCTAGTGGTGGATCCATGGTGGTGTGGGGGTGATTCTGGAGCTCTGGCTCTTTCTCGTAGAACCAGAGCCTTTTTCCTAATAGGTCGCGAGGATTCTCCAATGATTGGCGCTTTTCCTTTATCTTACATGATTGCTTTAGCAAATGCAGATACACGATGAAGGATGAAAGAAATACCTACTAGATTGTTTGAAATACTGAGGAACTCAAAAGAGGATATTTCCAAATCAACCTTAGGATGACTCAATCAAAATGATGAATACCTTGGAAGAAACGGAGGAATATGCCTAGGGATCTTCGGATTTGGGGTCCAAGCAGTTGCTCAACTTGTTAATGGCGTCAGGAAACCCCGGGAAGAAGAAATGCCCAAAAACTAGAAAGAAAATAAAAAATTCCAGCTCCTCCGCCTTTTATCGGGTGGGATTTTTTGATATCATCGAGTTACTTTCAATGATATCGAGATCCCTGCGTCGATGTCATCGAAGAAGTGTTCGATGATAGATTGTCATGCGCGACCTGCTAATTCTGAAGGATCGTCGATGATATCAACCTTAGATCGATATCATCGAGGAGTCATTCGATTCATCGTCTGGCTTATCGAAGAGAAGAATATGACATTGATCTGCGTGTTTCGATAACCTCTCAAATATGCATATCATAACGTATTTTCTTATCAGCTTGTATACACACAAAAAAATTGTACAAAAAGTTGTGAGTCTTAAAATTATGAACATTTGTTATGTTCATTGTCAAAAAGAAATTTTGAGGTATAGAAACCTCAGATATGTCATGATTCTCATAAAGGTGCACCATTTCTTACATCCATCCACGTCTAGATGTCATGACCTGGACTGATTTATCTATGCTCACTTGAAATTAGGCAGATGGATTAACCTCTCTGTTTCCCTTGACGACATAGCACTGATTGCTAATACGAAGGCCCTTCGTAACTGATTTTCCTGATAGGTTCGTGATTGCGCATTCTAGCTTGTTGAATGTTACCACTTGCTTGTTGTCACATATTTGAGAAATGCTTAGAAGGTTGTGTGTCAGTCCTTCTACACAAAAAGCATTCTCATTTTTTAGCATTTCTAATCCAGCGATAGTCTATGCCCCAGTACCTTAGTGGTGCTTCCATCACCAAAGGTGACCTTCCCATCATCAAGATTTGAATAGTTACAGAGAAGAGTTTTGTCACCCATCACATGTCTTGAGTACACGCTATCTGTGAGACCCGACCCGAGTTCGCATGTGTGCATGTGTATGTGTGAGTATGCATCTCGTTCATTTTGGTTCCGTGGTCCTACCAGTCATATTCCGGTGACCCGCGACCCTCAGGTAGTGTTTGCAGTCATCCTTGAGTTCGGTCATGTAGACCCGACTTGGATTGACCCGAGACCTATGCCATTGCATCTGCCTCGTCGCCGCAGTTCCGACGTCGTGTCCCGTACATGAATCCGACGTGTACATCATGAGTTATGAATAACGTTCGATTTAGGCCTTTGATATGTGATGGTGGACCCCACCCCGCACGTTTTCCTAGGTGCTTGTGTAAGGATGAAGTCACTCTATGGTAAGTTTTCTAGAGAGCCTACTATCTAACCCCCCTCCCCCCCTAAGACCTACTAAAGCCTAGCACTTGTTACTGTCACCATAGGCCATCATGGTTTCTTTAACCAAGGAGAGAGAGAGGCAATGATTACCTCTCTACAACTCTCTCTCTCTCTCTCTCTCTCTCTCTCTCTCTCTCTCTCTCTCTCTCTCTCTCTTTCTTCCCATTCTTTCATTTTCTCTCCCATTTATAAAACCTCCAACCCCTTCTCTCCTCTTTTTCAGCCCATTTTCTTCCCCATTTTCACTCCATCTCACCATCATAACTCCATCTTGACCATAAAATCATAAACCTTAGAGCTTGAGGTCCTTAGTGGTGATAAAAGCTTGGAGATCCAAGAGGTGGGTGTTTCCTTATGGTGTATTTTTTTTGTGTAGATCCCTTTTTCTCTTCATGATGGGATTGTAGGACCCACCAATCAATGGTGGAGGTTCCACACGTCCCCATAGGTGTGGCTAAATGGCTCACCTTATGCATGCATGTCCATGCATGGGGCTTTCCGCTAGGGACCCCATCATGGTGGATCTTTTTATTTATTTGCATGATGAGGTCATCTAGACCTTGGGATCATGGTGGGAATGGTATCCCCACCATCCATTTTAATTTTTAGCCATGCATGTGAAAAATCCAGGTTGTAGATGTAAATCTATGAATGATATATGGCTAGATTGCTCTTGGAAGGGCTTAATAGTGGCGGAGCCCTTCCCTTCAGCCGGATTGCCCTTCCTTCTCTTCTTTTCCCTTATTTTTATCCCTAATCATGGTGTGTGGTCCACTTTGTGGGCCAACAAAAATCCAGTCAGCCAAAAGAGGGAGGACACCTATGACATTCCATCCTATGACATGTGGACCCAAAATCCAACTAATTGGGGCACATGCAAAGGTATTTTGGATGGTAGGATGGTCTAGATAATTGTGGGGCCCACTAGGGAGGTCTATTCTTTAATTTTCTAGGATTAAATCATGTTTTAAATACTGTTTATAATTATTTCTTTCCAACCTATTGTTGGTGTCCAGAAACTGTCTGGACAGATTTTTGGGCTACCTTGGGGCTGATTTCTAGTAATTTGGTGGGAAGATTGATATAAATTAATATATGATTCCTATAGTTGCATGACCCATCTATAATCATACCAAATTTCAGCCCCATTGGACCCCATTTGGGCATCCAAAAGGGTGGGCCAACATAGTGGACTGCTAGAAATTTCTGTTGTGCGGTCCAGCAGCATAGTCCCTTAAAAACTAAAATTTAAAAATACTTTCTCATATGGTGGGCTATCTTTTTGGATCCCACCCTTTTGTAGGCTTGATGAGGGACCTTGGGCCCAAATTTAGGAATTTTAGAGGCCCCGAACCCACCCCATGTGGTCCCAAACATGGGGATAGTTATAATTCCAGCAACATTTCACCCAGGATAGTCTGTAATCCTGAATTTAATTAAAATACTTCTGGGTATCCAAAATTTATAAAAATTTACAGGTGGCAAGGGCTGCACCGCCCCACCACGTTGGGATGTCCAGAGTAACCAAATTTTCTGGATAGTATATTTTATTTAAATAATTAAAATACTTCTAGTTATCCAAAAATCGTAAAATTTTTATGGAGGCGTGGCCCACCCATGGAAGTACCAACCTGTAAAATTTCAGGGCCAACGGGCCTCTGTACCATCCGTGTGCGGCCTGGAGTAGCCGTTCAAGCAACTTTGTGAGCCCACTTTAATGTGTTTTTATATTCTACCGTTCATCCATGTGGGGTCCATAGGGGACTTGATCATCTTCCCCTTTAGAAGAATTTAATTGGGGCCCTTTGGATGAATTTTTTGGCCATATACCCAGGCCTATAGAGTTACCTATGCATGGAACTTACTAGATAAGCCCATAAATGTTGTTTTTGGGGCAGCACAACCCATCAGATTTGAGGTTGATTTAACCAATTATCTTGTCACTATCTTTCAGTATTTTTTGGTGTAATTAGTTCTCATCTAAGGCCCACCCAAGTTGAGCTTGAGGCCTCCAGTGTTGTTGACTTTTCTCTCCTTTTCTATCATCTTATGTATGTACTTTTGGACCTTATGGATACTTGTAAAAGTTCAAATTCATAGTGAATTTTGTGATGTGTGCTTTTGTTATTCTCAGATATACTTGTTGTGATCTTGGGTATGCTCGTATTGGTAATGATTATACTGTTATGTAAATCCTCCTTGTACGATCCCAGGATCGGAACCTGCTCAGGAGCCGAGAATGGGGTACTTCGGAGGCTGTTGCAGACAGAACCAACTATCGGGTTCCTTGTGAATCTAGTTACCGAGTCTGAGGCATGACAGGAGTTGGTATCAGAGCATAGCAAGTAATTCTAGAATAACTCGGGATAACATCGCATGTCTACTAAGAGCATGAGATAAGTAGTGTCCCGAGACCCTTCATTTCACTCCGTATCAAGCCTGTAATTATCCTGATTCATTGCGTCGTCATTATTTTGTAGACGATGATGCCTAGACGTGGCACCCATGATCGTGGTACCTGTGGTCGTGGCGCTCGTGGTCGTGGCGCCCGTGGACGAGGCGCCCGAGATACCCGTTCCACTCGAGCTCATCCCACTCCCGTCGTAGAGGACCTAGTTCCCGAGGTCCTGATTCAGCCCGTTCCTCCGATTGAGCATGTAGCGCCCGCTCCTTCAGTTGCTCCAGTTCCCCCTCCTCAGCCTGTTATTCCGTTTACAAAGGCTCTTGCTCCATCGGCCACACCCATACCTACACCCGAGGCGAGTGCCGCTCCTGCTTTTTCAACAGTGCCCATACGAGCCAACCACTTTCATCAGCTAATGTAGCTTGTTGCCACTGCATTGTAGACCCGTCAGCTTGCTACCGCAGAGGTTTCTGGGCAGTCTGACTTACCACGTGCAAGCACGATAGTTGGAGAGTTCCGCCAGCATGATCCCTCGAGGTTTAGTGGTGACCCTCAGGATTACGAGGATTTTTTACACTATGCAGTGTCCTGTGGATCAAAGAGTTTCCCTTGCGACCTATCTTCTTCAAGGCGAGGCTAGTCATTGGTGGTCGTCCGTATCCAGGATGGTCAGGCCTCAGTTTGTTTGGACTTGTGAGGAATTTGTGGTCCGTTTTGACCAGAAATTCTTCCCCGAGCATGTTTAGAGCCAGAGGGTGATTGAGTTTCAGACCCTGGTTCAGGGAGATTTGTCAGTGTCGCAGTATGAGGCCCATTTCTTGGCATTGTCTAGATTTTCTCCTCATCTCACCAGCGATGAGAAGATGAGGGCCCATTTTGTGACTGGCTTGCGTCCTGCCCTTCGCAGTCGTGTGGTAGGGCATTGCTTGGAGATGTTCGACCAGGTCGTGCATCGGGCACTGGTTTATGAGAAAGACTGAGTTATGACCCAGAGATCGAGAGAGCAGAGTTTCAGTGGAGACCGAAAGAGGAGAGCACCAGCCGGTAGTTCCAAGCAGCACTGTTGCAGAGACGGAGGGGCAGATTAGAGTTTCGGTAGCCCATGGCTCAAACAGTAGCTTCTTCATCATCATCAACACCGCCAGCCACTTCATCTTCAGACCCCTTTTCCGGTGTTTGCTTTAGTTGTGAATAGGTCGGGCATCGGAGGCGTGAGTTCCCTCTCCCCATTCAACAGCAGAGGCCACTACAGTTGCCTCTTCCTCGTCCTCCTCAGCAGCAGCCACTACAAGAAAAACGGGCAAAGGTTACGGCCAAAAACCGTAGCAAAAGCACTTTTGCTACAAATATGATCCGTAGCATATCCGTCACTATTGGTGGGGTAGCTAAAGGTCTAGCTACAGATTATATTCGTAGCAATAGATACCAATAGCTACGGATTATATCCATAGCAATAGATACCAACATCTACGGATTATATCCGTGGCAATAGATACCAATAGCTACAGATTATATCAATAGCAATAGATACGAATAGCTACGAATTATATCCGTAGTAATAGATACCAATAGCTACAGACAAAAACCATAGCTATTTTTAAAAAAAATTGTAATAATACAACCTGTTTCCATTGCAAGAACCTGTTGTGATTGATAACTCATCTAAGCTTAGTGTTGATAGAAATAGTACATAAAATGCAATCAGAAAAAAACGATACATTTATTACAAATAACAATCAAAACATACAATGCATCCTACGTTCACATTTCTAAATAAATAATACTTCACTTTGCCCAACCTATCATAAGAATTACAACTAAGGTGTGCCCTCATGTGCAAGAAACAAATATACTCCAACATAGTAAACACCCTCCATATGCATTCAATAATGCTCACGTTTTTACAGAATTTTCTTCCTTCAGAAGGTCAATTTCAGCAAATGCAGAAGATAAAGCTTCTTCTTTCCTTGAAACTACAGATGTAACTTCTGTGGACTTTGACACAAGATCACTTTCAAGTTCTGAAACCTTTCCCTTAAGAAAATGAATTTCATCCTCCACTGACTTCTTTAGCTTGTCGACCTGTATAAAACAACATTTGTAGACACAATCAAACAAGCATGCGTTTGTACACATCTCAAAAGAAAGAAAGATTATTATTTTTTTTAAAAAAAAAAAAAAACACTTATATATGAAGAAATTAAAAATGTACCTACAAATCTTCTAAACTATGGCAAAGTCCAACATGAGTAATGTGTTCAAAACTAAGATAGACTTTTAAACTGAAAACTCCAACTCAAACACACTAAAATATGTGATTTACTATAAAAAGTAAACTTACTATTTACAGATGATATCCATTCCTACTAGACTTCATGGTTTTCTGTCATAAGTAGTAACAGCCCAATTTGGCCTAACCACATTATTCTCCTAATTTTTTGAAGCCCTTTTCATGTTGGCACGTCTCCAACAACTCAGAAGGATCAAAAGTTATATGCGATCTAAAACTTAACATTTATAGTAAAAAAGAAAATAAAATGGACTTTTGACAATTCATCAGATAAAATCTCATAAATTCGGCGTGGGCAACCCGGCGGAGTGGGGTTGTTTGCTAAAGTAGCTTCTCCTACCTAAAATAATATATGATATGTTGAAAAACTCATTCTGGTTTGCTAAAATGTTAACATGCTAAAATGTTGTACGTGAGCAAACATAACAAAATAAACAATCCTATGGAAAAAAAAACAAATGAAAAGAGAGAGAACATATGAGAGGTGATCCTTATCTCCTTTGATGATTCAAGCTGCATGTGCCCTACCCAACTTCCTATAAGGAGAAGTTATATGGGTCTTGGAATAATGTTGGTGACAAATCCACATTGTCTATTAATATTATCATATTGTGTTCGGACATGACTCTAAAAATGAGATAAATCCAAATCTTAAATAATCTATGCTATAAGAGATAGTAGAGATGAAAATAGATGCATTGTAATGCTTGAGTTTGAGTATATATGCTTGCCAATAAAGCAAGTTTTTCTTATTTGTTGCCATGTGATTGGGCTACATTATTACATCAATTGGGTTCGAGTTCGGGATCGGGTTTAGGTTTGGGTTTTCAAGTTTAGGTTTAGGTTTAGGTTTATGTTAGGGAGTTGAGATTAGGATTAGGTGTAGGTTTAGGTTTAGGTTAGGAGTTGAGATTAGGATTAGGTGTAGGTTTAGATTTAGGGATTTGAGAATACATTTAGGTTTTAGGTTTAGGTTTAGGTTTTAGGTTGTAGGTTTGGGTTATAGGTTTAGGTTTAGGTTTAGGTTTAGGTTAAGGTTAGGTTATAGGTTATAAGTTTAGGTTATAGGTTATAGGTTATAGGTTAAGGTTTAGGTTATACGTTTTGGTTTTAGGTTATGGTTATAGGTTTAGGTTTAGGTTATAAGTTTAGGTTATAGGTTATAGGTTAAAGCTTTAGGGAATTGAGAATAAGTTAAGGTTTAGGTTTAGGAAATCGGGTTCGGGTTTGAGATTGGGTTTAGTTTGGGTTTTCAAGTTTTGGTTTAAGTTAAGGAGTTGAGATTAGGATTAGGTGTAGGTTTAGGTTTAGGGATTTGAGAATACATTTAGGATTTAGGTTTAGGTTTAGGTTGTAGGTTATAGGTTTAGGTTATAGGTTTAGGTTTCGGTTTTAGGTTTAGGTTAAGGTTAGGTTATAGCTTATAGGTTATAGGTTAAGGTTTAGGTTATAGGTTTTGGTTTTAGGTTAAGGTTATAGGTTTAGGTTTAGGTTAAGGTTTAGGTTTAAGTTATAAGTTATAGGTTAAAGCTTTAGTGAATTGAGAATAGGTTAAGGTTTAGGTTTAGGAAATCGGGTTCGGGTTTGAGATCGGGTTTAGTTTGGGTTTTCAAGTTTAGGTTTAGGTTAAGGAGTTGATATTAGGATTATGTGTAGGTTTAGGTTTAAGGATTTGATAATACATTTAGGTTTTAAGTTTAGGTTTAGGTTTTAGGTTTAGGTTAAGGTTATAGGTCTAGGTTAGGTTTAGGTGTAGCTTATAAGTTATAGCTTTAGGGAATTGAGAATAGGTTAAGGTTTAGGTTTAGGAAATTAGGTTTGGGTTCGGGATCGAGTTTAGGTACGGGTTTTCAAGTTTAAGTTTAGGTTTAGGTTAGGGAGTTGAGATTAGGATTAGGTGTAGGTTTAGGTTCAGGGATTTGAGAATACATTTAGGTTTTAGGTTTAGGTATAGGTTTTAGGTTATGTTTAGGTTTAGGTTTTAGGTTTAGATTAAGGTTAGATTATCAGTTATAAGTTTAAGTTATAGGTTATAGGTTATAGGTTAAGATTTAGTTTATAGGTTTTGGTTTAGGTTAAGGTTATAGGTTTAGGTTTAGGTTTAGGTTTAGGTTTAGGTTATATGTTATAGGTTATAGGTTATAGCTTTAAGGAATTGAGAATAGGTTAAGGTTTAGGTTTAGGAAATAGGGTTCGGGTTCGGGATTGGGTTTAGGTTTGGGTTTTCAAGTTTAGGTTTAGGTTTAGGTTTAGGTTAGGGAGTTGAGTTTAGGATTAGGTGTAGGTTTAGGTTTAGGGATTTGAGAATACATTTAGGTTTTAGGTTTTAGGTTTAGGTTGATGGATTTGAGAATACATTTAGGTTTAGTTTAGGTTTAGGTTTTAGTTTATAGGTTTAGGTTATAGGTTTAGGTTTAGCTTTTAGGTTTAGGTTAAGGTTAGGTTATAGGTTATAAGTTTAGGTTATAGGTTATAAGATTTGGTTTTAGGTTAAGGTTGTAGGTTTAGGTTTAGGTTATAGGTTTAGGTTAAGGTTTAGGTTTAGGTTATAGGATAAAGCTTTAGGGAATTGAGAATAGGTTAAGGTTTAGGATTAGGAACTCGGGTTCAGGTTTGAGATTGGGTTTAGTTTGGGTTTTCAAGTTTAGGTTTAGGTTAAGGAGTTGAGATTAGGATTAGGTGTAGGTTTAGGTTTAGGGATTTGAGAATACATTTAGGTTTTAGGTTTTAGGTTTAGGTTTAGGTTTTAGGTTTAAGTTAAGGTTAGGTTATAGGTTATAAGTTTAGGTTATAGGTTATAGGTTATAGGTTAAGGTTTAGGTTATAGGTTTCAGTTTTAGGTTAAGGTTATAGGTTTAGGTTTAGGTTAAGGTTTAGGTTTAGGTTATAGGTTTAGGTTAAGGTTTAGGTTTGGGTTATAGGTTATAGCTTTTGAGAATTGAGAATAGGTTAAGGTTTAGGTTTAGGAAATTGGGTTGGGTTCGGGATCGGGTTTAGGTTTGGGTTTTCAAGCTTAGGTTTAAGTTTAGGTTAAGAAGTTGAGATTAGGATTAGGTGTAGGTTTAGGTTTAGGGATTTGAGAAAACATTTAGGTTTTAGGTTTAGGTTTAGGTTTTAGTTTATAGGTTTAGCTTTTAGGTTTAGTTTAAGGTTAGGTTATAGGTTATAAGTTTAGGTTATAGGTTAAGGTTTAGGTTATAGGTTTTAGGTTATAGGTTATAGGTTAAGCTTATAGTTTTGGTTTAGGTTTAGGTTTAGGTTAAGGTTATAGGTTTAGGTTATAGGTTCAGGTTAGGTTTAGGTGTAGGTTATAGGTTATAGGTTATAGCTTTAGGGAATTGAGAATAGGTTAAGGTTTAGGTTTAGGAAATCAAGTTCGGGTTCAGGATCAGGTTTAGTTTTGGGTTTTCAAGTTTAGGTTTAGGTTTAGGTTTAGGTTAGGTTATAGGTTTAGGTTATAGGTTTAGGTTACAGGTTTAGGTTTAGGTTAGGTTATAGGTTATAGGTTATAGGTTAAAGTTTAGGTTATAGGTTAAGGTTTAGGTTTAGGTTATAGGTTTAGGGTGTGGTTTAGGTTGAGGGCATGGTTCCTGCAAATACAGATATAAACACGGCCTGTCCAAATGGTCAGGCCCCTCCGATGTTGTCCATAGGAAATAGACAGCTTCATCATAGTCATAACAGCGGCTCCCGCCTTCCAAGGACCCCCACTTAACATCCGAATAGCTCCGACGCACATCCAAATTCTTCATCAATTTCGAGATAATACATAAACATGGGCCTGACCAAATGGCCATGCCACTCATATTGTTGTCCATAGAAAATAGACAGCTTCATCATGGTCATAACAGCGGTTCCCACCTTCCAGGGACCCCGTTCAACATCCGGATAGCTCCGACACAAATATAGAAACAAACTAATTAGGAACTTACAACAATAAAAGGTACAAGCTCTTTGGTCCAGAGGTGATCCACAATAAAAGGTACTATTTACTATGAACTAAAACCATGTATTATCCATACCTTGATTAGACGCACTACAATGGTAATATTTCAATGATGGCCCACTGCTTCTGATAATCACTACAGGGGTAAGAAAATTACAAAAAGTAAGACTCATGAGATGTCATATATAGTGACAAGACTAGCAGGTAATGATGAGAAGGAGATAAAAAAATCCACTTTTATTGTATCTTTTAACTAAGGTAGAAAAAAATCAGCTTCAAGTCAATGAGTCTATATCCAACTGCAGCATCCACTCAGGTTGGAAAGATGATTTGCCTCTAGAAAAATATAATGAATACAATATTAACGAGATAAAGCCAAAAAACTACCAACTGATCAGTGTACATACTGCCTGATTTATCTAGTTATTCGATATTTTAAGTAGAAATGAGCTAACCTTGAAAGCTTTTTTACAGTCGTAAATATTTCACCACTGTCAAGATCTCTTAATTATAAAACATGATATAGCTATAAAAAAACACTCACACCAAAATTCATTGGTGGTCAGCCGTTTTTTCGGGTCTCTAATAAGCTGGTGTCACACATAACTTTTTGAAATGCTGCACTAAAGAAAAAAAATTTTAAAGCCTATAAAGTTAAAAAAAACTAAAATGAGAAAGAAAGCAATAATACTTAGGGAGTTTTGTAACATCCCGGATTTTTGCCAACCTGGGATTAGACGTCCTTAGGCAATGGGTTGCTCCTAACACCTTATTAATTCGTCAGAACTGAACCCCACAATCTAAAATCGCTTCTGAACCCATTTCCTTCACAAATCTCACCCTTCACTACCTTGTTCTTTCAATTTTTCTAAGCACTTTCATCCTAGACACTATCCCAAACTAGCTAAGTAGTATAACTTTGATCACTTTATATACAAACTACAAAGGCCCAGGTACCACCTCAGACAGAAATCATACAGGACTAAATCCTTTAGAAATTAGGCGAGAATTAGCTAGTGTTAAACTAGAGCACCTGTGAAATTAGCACCAATCGCTTTAAATATGATCTGCAAGACCCAAAACTTGTAGAATCATTGACGCTAGGATACCCTAAAATCTAGGATCAATCTCATTACCCGACTGCTCTCGGGAGCATCTCGAAACTCCGTATCGGATCTGGACCGCACGTCGGGAGTCCGATTAACACGAAGTTAAGGAACTAGGACCGCCTCGCTGGGCTTGACAACCATCTCGGAAATCAAGTCCAGACGATATCCCACGGCCTTTCTGACGCAGGGATGAACGTGATGAGGATAAATACTCCGAATCCACGGAGCTTCTCTGGACTCCTCACAGAGACTTCTCGAATCCACGAGGAAAGAAGAGCAGGAGAAAACAGAAATAATTTCTAATAATTTCGAAACTGATTAATTAATTTATAAAAATGAGTTCACAGCCCTTTAAATAGGGGTACCAAGCAATGGGAAAGAAATCAGATCAAACTACAACTACAACTCCTAGATTCGCGACTTACTATAAATAGTAAACTTACTATTTATAGACGGTCGTGATGTCTACTAGTGCGCAAGGTTTTCGGCCAAAAAAATAGTAAGTGTCCTATTTGGCTTCACCAACCGTTCTCCTAATTATTCTAAGTTTTTTCATGTTGGGCGCAACTCCTAAAGCCCAACGGATGAAGAGTTATAATCAAACAAACTTACTATTTATAGTAAAATTGAAATTAAAACAGGGAAACGACCGTCAATCCAGGGGGTTTTTAGAAATTCCGGGGTGTCGCAACCCGGCCGTAGCTGGGTTGGTTGGCTCAAAGTAGCTCGTTCTACTCATATATTTTCGTCCGTAACTCATCCCCGGATTGAGAGATACGCCTGATTTAAGGTATGATGGTCCAGATCAAACTTCTGTCGCCGACCGGGCCTTTTCTGATCCATCTTGGCCATGTAACTGTTCGCGACCCGCTCTACATCAGTCTCCTCCACTTCAAAAGAACTCGTCCTCGAGTTCTCGTCATGCTCTGGTTCATGATACTCGGTCAGGTCCGCGACATGAAAGTCCGTGAGATCACCATGTCATCTGGAAGATCAACAACATAGGCGTTGTCATTGATCTTTCGAATGATTGGGTACCGGTCCAATTTTTATTCTTCAACTTGTTGTTGTCGGTCGGAAATCTTTCTTTGCGCAGATGGACCATTACTTGGTCGCCCACCTCGAACACTTTTCGTCGCCGAGATGCTTGTCCGCTTGCTCCTTATACTTCTCGTTCGAGGCATGTAACTTGGTTTGTACCTCCGCATGAATGCTCATGAACTTGTCTGCCATATGTTCTGCTGCAATGCTCATGCCTGGGAGCGCTGGGCAGAGGGACCAAGTCTAGTGTGTGGAGAGGTACTCGTCCGTAAATAACCTGGAACGGGGATTTTCTGTCGAGCGGTTTACCATGTTGTTGAATGCAAACTCCGCTTGAGACAAAGCCAAATCCCACTGCTTCGGTTTTTCTCCTGAAATACATCGAAGAGGTTCCCAACGTGCGATTCACAACCTCAGTTGACCGTCAGTTTGTGGGTGGTAGGCGCTGCTGAACTGAAGTCGTGTATCGAATCGAGTCCACAAAGTCCGCCAAAAGTGGTATGAAATTCGTGTCACGGTCAGAAGTAATAGTCTTGGGAACCCCATGTAGCCGCAAATTCTCTGAAGAAAGATTGCCACGTGTGTTGCATCGAGAGTCTTCTGCATGGAATAAAGTGCGCATCTTGGAGAAACGATCTACTACCACGAACAATGAATCCATGCGCGTGTTGTTGTGGCAGACCAAGCAGAAGTCCATTGATAAATCCTCCCAAGGACCGTCAGCCACAGGTAACGGGATGTAGAGGCCGTATTTGAGATTGCCCTTAGAGGTCTGACAAACATGACAACGTTGTACGGCTTTCCCACATCACGTACTAATTGCGGCCAGTAATACCGCTCTTCCACAAGAGCTCGCGTCTTGTCTCGCCCAAGGTGTCAACGAGGCCACCTCCATGTAGCTCCTGAATAATCTGCTCCCTCAGGGAACTTTGGGGGATGCACAATCGATTCCCTTTGAAGAGAAAATCGTCTTGTATATGAAGGTCGCTGGGGTGACCTTCTTGACACTTCATCCAAGAATCTTTGAAGTCTTCATCCTCGGCATACAGCTCCTTGAGACAGTCGAAGCCGACCACCTCGTTGCTCATTGTAACCAGTAATGATGCACGACGGCTAAGTGCATCAGCCACCTTGTTCTGCTTCCCTGACTTGTGCTTCAGAACGAACGTGAATTCCTGTAAAAACGCAACCCATCTAGCATGCACACGATTCACATTAGTCTGACTATTAATAAACTTTAATGCTTGATGGTCAGTGTACAGAACAAACTCTCTTTGAATCAGATAATGTCGCCAATGTCGCAGCGCTTGAACAACTGCGTACAACTCAAGCTCATAAGTCGACCACTTCTTTCGGGCTTCGCTGAGCTTCTCGCTGTAGAAGGCTACCGGCCTGCCTTCCTGTGATAATACTCCTCCAATTCCGATGTATGAAGCGTCACACTCAACCTCAAACAATTTGTCAAAATTAGGAAGCACTAAGACCGGTGTTGTAGATAAACGATGCTTGATCTCATGAAAGCTCTTGTCAGCTTTATCAGTCCACTGAAACGGTCCCTTTTTCATGCAATGTTATGGGCGCGACTATGGTGCTAAAATCTCGCACAAATCGACGATAGAAAGTCGCCAACCGTGAAAACTCCTCACCTCATGAATGTTTGTCGGGATCGGCCATTCCCTAATAGCTCGCACCTTTCATCGTCCACACGAATGCCTGTGGACGTTACAACAAATCCTAGAAACAATAGGCTGTTAGTTAAAAAACTACACTTCTTCAAGTTGAGGTACAACTTGTTAATTTGTAGGACCTGCAGCACCTGCCTGAGATGTTTCCTGTGCTCCGCCTCATCCTGGCTATATATCAATATGTCATCAAAATATACTACCACAAATCGGCCAGTGAACGGTTTTAGAACTTGATTCATCAAACGCATAAAAGTACTTGGTGCGTTCGATAGGCCGAAGGGCATGACCAGCCACTCATACAACCCTTCCTTGGTCTTGAATGCCGTTTTCACTCATCACCGGGTCTGATACGAATCTGATGGTACCCGCTCCTTAGATCAAGTTTAGAGAACACCTTGGCCCCTTCTAGCATATCGAGCATGTCGTCCAACCGTGGTATTGGAAACCGATATTTGATAGTGATTTTGTTAATTGCCCGGCTGTCGACACACATGCGCCAGCTTCCATTTTTTTTGGCGTTAATAATGCTGGTACGGCACATGGGCTCATGCTCTCTCTCAAGAGACCCTTACGGATCAATTCCTCCACTTGCCCCTGAAGTATCTCACACTCCTTCGGACTCATCCGATAATGAGGGCGGTTGGGCAGGCTAGCCCCAGGGACGAGGTCTATGTGATGTTGGATGTCCCTCATGGGGGGCAATCCATCAGGTAAATCTTCAGGCCAGACTTCTTTGAATTCGTTTAGCAACAGCCTTAAGCTTGGAGGGATGTTTGAGGGTTCCTCTTCCTCGCCCTTCACCACTACGGCGTATACCTCGCCGGTTTCCTTGGATTCCTCCATGAAATCCCGAATGGTCAAGAGGGAACTCCCCTCCACTTTAGAAGCTTCAGGGTGGTTCTCTGGTGCCATAGGGGCAAGGATTATTTTTCGACTATCCTTGACGAATATGTAGACATTATCTCGTCCCCGATGGGTCGCATCACGGTCCGACTGCCAGGGTCGACCGAGTAGCATATGACAAGCTTCCATGTCGACCACATCACAAAGTATTTGATCCTTATAATTTTTGCCATTGAAAACGAGATAGTGCATTGTTCAGTTACCTTGGTCTCATTCACCTTTTTTATCCAGCCAATTGAGTACGGGGAAGGATGTTTCGTCGTTGGTAGCCGCAACTTGTTCACCATCACTTTTGAGACGATGTTCTCGCTACTACCGCTGTCTATGATCACATCACAGACCTTTCCATGGACAGTGCACCGAGTACGAAATATATTGTGTCGCTGTGGATGTAATTCCTTTCGTGGGGCATACAGTAATCGCCTCACAACTAGAAATTCGCCACGATCCTCGCCCGTCACTTCATCTCCACCTGCTATTTCTTCAGTGGTTTGTTCATGTTCATCAAAGCCATGGTCTTCTTCTGCGGCCTCATCTTCAGTGCCTCCTTCGTTTATAGTCAAGTGTGCCGCGGGACGTTGAGGGCAAGTGTTTGATAAGTGGCCTGGCTGGCCACATCGGTAACAATTGTTCGACCTTGGCCGAGCATAAGGATTTGGAACCCTACTCGTGCCCGCTGTTGTGGGTGTTGTACGTTGAGGTCTAGATGAGCTCCCCGTATCACGGTTTGCGGTTGTAGGAAGTTGAGGACGTTCTCCTACTGGATCTTTTCCTCGTGCCAGCACTGGATCCTGCGTGGGACCTGTCATGGGGGTCGTGTTGAAGGATATGGACGAGCAGGAGCTCTTGCAAGTTGTGTTTCTGCCCTACTCGCCAATTGAACTGCTTCATCCACGGTCCCGACTGGGTACATCTGAACTCGGTCCTGAATTATCGGCCGCAACCCACCTATAAATCGTGTGCCACTTTCTGTGACTCAGATTCTGACAGATCGTTTCGTGTAGCCAACCGCTGGAATTCTTCTGTGTAATCTGTGACGGTTCGATTTCCTTGTCGGCAATTTTGATATTGCTGGAATAGTATCTGCTCATAATCACTGGGGAGAAATCGTGATCGAAGAAGACGTCTCATCCGTGGCCATGATGAGATAGGCGCCTTGTTCTGACGGGCTCGTGAGAGTTGTAATTGTTCCCACCATGCAGAAGCACCAGATTTTAATTTAAACGCTACCAATTTTATCCTTTTATGATCTGGCACGTCCATGTAATCAAAATATCTCTCTACTTCGGCTAGCCAATCGAGAGGAAATCTTCTATACGTAATAAACCATTAAAACTAGGAAGTTCAGCCTTACCTCGTAGTCTCTTTCAGCACGATCTAGATGATCACCTCCATGGATTGGTCGTCGGGCAAAACCCTCATTAAGGTCTTCATCGCTAGAACTTGAATCATCTGGTGTAGCCCTACGGTTTGCCATTGGTAGTGCTCTACGGAAATCGGGGTTGCGTCGTACAGCAACCATGGGTGGTGGAGCCACCATAGGTGGTGGAGCACCGCCTAGGGCTCGGGGCGGAAGTAGCGCATCCGCAAGACGGTCGAGCGTTACCTGCAGCCCTTGCATGGTCAACTGACTCTCCCGGTGGAAAGCTTCCATTCTTTCCGAAAGATAACGAATCCCTGGATCACCGTCCACAGGATTTTGATTCATACCTTCGTTGTTTGCCATCGGCCCGAGGGAATCCTCGCTCTGATACCAATTGACGCAGGGATGAACGTGATGAGGATAAATACTCCGAATCCACGGAGCTTCTCTGGACTCCTCACAGAGACTTCTCGAATCCACGAGAAGAAAGAAAGCAGAAAACAGAAATAATTTCTAATAATTTCGAAACTGATTAATTAATTTATAAAAACGAGTTCACAGCCCTTTAAATAGGGGTACCAAGCAATGGGAAAGAAATCAGAATCAAACTACAACTACAACTCCTAGAATTCGCGACTTACTATAAATAGTAAACTTACTATTTATAGACGGTCGTGATGTCTACTAGTGCGCAAGGTTTTCGGCCAAAAATAGTAAGTGTCCTATTTGGCTTCACCAAACCGTTCTCCTAATTATTCTAAGCTCTTTTCACGTTGGGCGCAACTCCTAAAGCCCACGGATGAAGAGTTATAATCAAACTAAAACTTACTATTTATAGTAAAATTGAAATTAAAACAGGGAAACGACCGTCAATCCAGGGGTTTTTCGCAATTCCGGGCGTCGCAACCCGGCATAGCTGGGTTGGTTGGCTAAAGTAGCTCGTTCTACCCCAAAAATCATATTTTTCGTCCGCTAACTCATCCCGGATTGCGAGATACGCCTGATTTAAGGTCTGATGGTCCAGATCACTTCTGTCGCCGACGGGGCCTTTTCTGATCCATCTTGGCCATGTAACTGTTCGCGACCCGCTCTACATCACTCG
>JAJHSJ010000004.1:86422501-86588037 GCA_021015155.1 Magnolia officinalis
CCTTGCATGCATGGCCTGATTAATTTTCGAGTTGGGCTTGGGTTTAATTCATTTTAGCCTAACTCGACCTGACTTGTTGTCTATGTGTGTTATATCCTACAGATATGTCATTCTAATCCTTAGTTACGCAACCATCTACCTTGAATGCAAACCATTGGTTTCATTCCTCTAAATTTTTTATTTTCTGTGCATGTGTAGCCCCTATAATAAATGGATAGATTAAGAAAATTCAAGGGGGAAATAGGATTCTATCAATTTTTAGGTATGGTCAAATCGGGTTAGGCCCGAGCTTAACCAATTTTTTTCAGGTCGGGCTTGAGCCTACTATGCTAAGCCCATGTCGGGTTCAGGCCAAGCTTGGGCCCGCCCAGGCCCCTAAGGGTCGCATTCATTTTGAAACTTTGATTGTTATTCTCTGAAGATCGTTGGGATTGTTTGTTAGATCAAATTTTCTCCAACTATTTTCAGATCATTGTAATATGACCGTATCTTTATAGGAGGGATTGTTGCTATCTTAAATAGATTCGATTGATTTAAAATCCATGATAGTTGGGGATCTTAACTAAAGAGTAAGGATTTTATCTTGCGTCTTTAGAGTCGGTCAAACAACCACTTTCTCTAAAAGCTCGAGCTGTTAAAGGATGGTGTCTCGATGTATATCAATGGACTTTAACACTCCCTTGCACATGCAAGGTGCAACTCTACATAGGAACGTACTAGGCAAGGGTGGAGGGACACACAACTCACACCCAGGTGGAGGGACATTCACAACTCACACCATAAATGGTCCCCCGTGGGAGAATATATTAACTGAGGCATATTTGCTGCTCCCAAGATTCGAACACTTACCTTCCGCACTAATACCATGTCAAACAACTACTTTCTCTAAAAGCTCCAGCCGTCAGAGGATGGTGTATCAATGTATATCAAGGGACTAACAGAGTCTATAAAGGGGGTTGGTCTAGGAGGTAAGGCATTCTAATTTTCTAAGTTTACTGAGTTCTCAAGTATGTGTAAGAGAAGCTTTCAATTTCAATAAAGTTATTTCTCCCTCTTTCATGGTGTGTCATTATGGTCATTACGTAAAGGTAGCAGTGGTAACTGTTACATGTTATGGGATCATAATAGTCGTAACAGGAAAAAAAAAAAAAAAGAGGAGAAGACCCATAACAACCATTACAACCGTCGTAAAGGCCGTAACGGTCCATTACGGGGCCAATACAGGTTTTCAATTTTTTTCCAATTTACGAGAGAGAGAGAGAGAGAGAGAGAGAGAGAGAGAGAGATCGTTATGACTATTACAGCTGTATTGTAAAGGTAATGGTAGTGGCCGTTACAACAATCATTACCATTATGGAATACCTTGCCCAGTCTTTAATAAAATATTATTGTTGATGAACTCTTGTCTATTTCTTTATGACTGAGGTATAGAGATCTTATTGATTTGATAATCGAATTCAAAAAATTTTAATGCTTTCCAAAACTTGACATAAAAGGTCCCTTTGAATCTTTTCCAACTTACAGATGACGCCTATCAGGTACTATAAAAGTGACCTGAAGTAGATAGGGGCATATGATCAATGAAATTCTACCCTTCTCAAGTGATGGCAACTCTTCCAACCTAACAATGTTGTTCCATTTTGTTCACCATTACATCCTAAAGATATGCTTGTTTGGCTTCCCCATGTACGGTGGAAGACCCAAGCAGGAGGGAAGGCTACCCGCTTTGCAACAATTGGCCCTAGCTAATGATGCCACTTTAGGTTCACTTAACCGCACCCCAACTATTCACTTATCTGACTATTAATTCACAGACAGGGAACCACCTCAAGCACGACAACATCTTTGAAGATTGTTAATCTGGCCCATTACTGCCTTGCAAAACAAAAGAGTATCATCTACGAATTGCTAGTGAGAAATGTGGAAATCCACCTACTAATCCTCAAAGTCGCTAATAAGCCAATCATACAAGTATGATCTATCTTGTTAAGAACTTCAATTGTGCTTGTAAAGAGAAAAGAGGACAATAAATCGCCTTAACACCCTAGAGCTTCTGAAAAATCTATCATCTACAAATTGCTAGTGAGAAATGTGGAAATCCACCTCAACCTCAAAGTCACTAATAAGCCTATAATACGAGTACGATCCATCTTGCTAAGAACTTCAGCTATGCTCATAAAGAGAAAAGGGGACAACAAGTTACCTCAACACCCTTGAGCTTCTGAAAAATCCATTAGGGGATCCATTCAGCAACACTAGGTCCATTCACCAAAACTGAAAAGTAGGCCAAGTTGATACATATCTATTTGAGACAAAACCATGTGACCCAATGTAGGATCCCGATCCTTTATCACACCCTCCATGCATACACGTGTCCCAACTCACACTATTGATAGACCATACACTGCACCCTAGTGCACCCAGCAACCCCACCCGAGTGATTTTTCCCGGATAACCTTGATACTTCTGTCATGTGAACCGCATCGTCGCTGCGGTCGCCAGGGCGAAAACCGTGTGCCAATCCGACATTTTACACCGAATTATCCAAGTCATGAAAGCTTGTGGATGAAGTACATAGCATACAAGGATTCACATGCATCATCAATATCATGGCCATCATCCAATACTAGCATCATACATGCCCTAGGCAATAGGCTTCTATAATGCATGAGGTTATCCTTACGTTCACCAACATCATTTATTTACCATCATTCAGGCATAAAGTAAAACATAGTTATCTCAAGCATGAGATCATCGTGTGCATCATTGTCACTTTGATATCAATATCATCTCCAATGTAACCAATATCAAGCAAAGCATAGTGATTATACACATCATTGTCATGAGTATCAACACGTGCATGATTTTCAATAAGGATATCAACCTCATCATCCAGTGTAACGATTATCAAGTAAAGCATGGTGATCAACTAGCATATTTTGTCATCATATACATGTACATACTATCATCATCATTAGCATGAAGATCACTTCCACTTCTTGATTAACATAGGCAATGTCACAACTACCATAAACAACTAATTCATCATCAATGCGTATGTCATCAATGTACCATCTATTAAATCATCACCATAATTGATATTAACCCTACCATAATCACCATCAATTAGATCATATCTATCATTACAACCAACAACTCACCATCATCATTATCATGTTATCACACATATATCATCATCTCGACCATTACTAGGTGCGTCCCACCAAGTGTGACTTCCATATTAACCTTGGACTACACGCAAAGGCATGGGGTCATATAGGTCAAGTGTGAGTCTCACTTGGTGGACCACTAGGCCAACTCCAAGGGATAAACTTCCAACCACAAGGCCTTCAATGGCGTGGATCCAACTTCACAACTAAGTGGAACCCCAACTAAGTGGAACCCACACACTCCATCAACTAGAAACAATGCACAATCTTAAACATAAGAACAACATGCTAACATCTTTCATATCATGCATCATATTGGGCCCACTAGACATATATACAAGCAAACCAAGAAAAAGCCCAATTATCCAGCTTATGAATTCTAAAATAGGCATCGCTAAGTGTGGTCCACTTGACTAGAGGTAGTGTGTAAGGCACACTGACCACTAGGCAATAGGCCTACCTAATGGGCTCAAGGAAAGTTACCATGGTGGGCTTCTCACTCCCCAACGATTTCTCTTAGTGTTGGGCCCACTTGGGACTTGGGTTGCCTCATTTAGATGGGCCCAAGGCCATTTATACCTTAAGATAACAACTAGGCAGCAAGATAAGTCCACTACATATTTTACAAGTTATATAACACCCATTTACAAAACATGCTAGGTGGGCCTCATCAGATGAAGGGAAGTGCACATACAAGACAACCCACACTAGATGGGCCCACCTAAGGTTTTGGGCTCACCAGCACCAACGAGTTCTTTTCCATGGTTTAGATGATGCATTAAATGCCCTGGGAAGGTGGTGGACCCCATGAATGTGGCCTACATGAATTCTATATCAAACAGACTTTTGGTACAAGGTTGGTTCTAGGCCATTTTAGAGTCAGATTCATGATCATGTAGGGCCAACATCTAGTGAAAGAAAATAGTCACCTGTTAGCTCTATGTATGGGCTTTACAAATTATAAGGCGGGCCTCATTGGTTGGGTGTGTACAATTTACGATGATAACCCAAACATAGGTACTTGGAGAAACTGTGCAGTAAACACGTGTAGAATTAGTTTTGGCCCAAGTTTGAGTACGTCCCATGATTATGAGGGACCATCTTTTAGCATGCCATCAGGTGCCCTTGGTATTCCTATATATGGACTTAAAAAAATGTAAGATGGGACCAACTGATTATGTACATATAATATTTGGTGTACAACCAAACATAGGTATTTTAATTTTCTGCACAAAATTTTTTGCACAACCATGCCTGGCCACATTTTTGGACCCACCCCCTGATCATGTGGGGTTTGACTTAGCCCAAGTAAAATATTATTTATCTATTCATTAGTGTAGGTTAAAGGTTCCAAGTGGTGGCCTACTCATATCTTTTGTGTGGGGTCCATTACAGAGGCACAAATTTGGTACAAAATACAAAAATAATCAGACAGTTTTCAGCAATGGGGTCTGTCACAACTTAGGGCCCACTTTCCAAACACTTGGGGATCATTCCTGATAAAAAGGTGGGACATCCCGGCTCACTTATATAAGGATTAAACATCCTTCAAAGTGAGACCCTTAATGAAAGAGTATGGGGCCCACCACAAGGTGCCAAAGAGGCCTACATGCAATACAGTTCAAGTACTTCGAAAAATTTCAGTACAGAAAAAGTGCAAAGGAAAGGAAATAGATAGAATGGCAAGTGGGGCCCACACGCTGGCAAAGCATAGATAAAAGACACATCGATACACATGGCTATCCAGATTGAATGAACTAATAAAGTACATAAATCAAAAATAGCCCACCACCAAGTGGGTCCACAATAAGAGGATGAATGTTGTGGACAACATAAATACAATATACAAGTAGCACATGAAATGTCTTGATCAGACTCTCCGTTGGGAAATCCGAGCCAATGGATGGTTTGAGAATACATCATTTAGGATGTATATAGGTTTCCAACCATACAGAGCCTTGGATCCATCTGGACCATACATTACAATTCAAGGTTTATCCTTATGGAAGTATCTGTCGGTTCGGAAATTCCTAAATTCTATCATGAAAGAATCTGACCATAGGGACCGTACATATGATTATTAACTATCTTAAGTATGTTAATAAAAAAATATCAAATACATCTGATAGTTGGAATCACGGATTTGGCCCACACAATATGTAGTCACAACAAGCTCTCAGATACATTTTTGTACAAGGCTAAGATCTTAGCCATCCGAACTTTGATCGAGGCGTAATATATATCGTTAGAAAGCTACTTCGATTTTCTACGAAGCCAGTGGAATATATCTTTCTATTGGGTTTAATAAAGGGGCAAAAAATGGGTCATTTTTTGGCAAATCGGAACCTTCTGTGTGCTGCTGGACAGCAACCAAGTTAATGCCACGAATGATTGGACTGTTAGATGGCTACGAAATTTGGCCCAGAGTTAGCTCATATTGTGGTTCATATTATTCCTACGTTCTCAAACATCAGAGTACAAACAGGTCTCCCTACGATTATTGCTTTGGTACCAACTTCTGTCACACCCCAAATTTGAAAACTAGGCCCTACTACTTCCCAAGTCCAGAACTCGGGTCGCGACAACTTCCTCGCCACTCGTCGGACTTGGTGAACGATTAGCGAACTTCCCGAACGCCAAACCCAACTCATGGTGGGGTTTTTTTTTTTGAATGGTTAATCTTATTAGGCAGTAACACATTTTATACAAGGCTAAGATCTCAGCCATCCAAACTCTGATCGAGGCGTATTATATACCATTGGAAAGCTACTTCGATTTTCTACGAAGCCAATGGAATATATCTTTCTATTGGGTTTGATAAAGGGACAAAAAATGGGTTATTTTTTTGGCAAATCGAAACCCTCTGTGTGCAGCTGGACAGTAGTCAAGTAAAGTTAATACCACAAATGATTGGACCGTTGGATGGCTACGAAATTTGGCCCAGAGTTATCTCATATTGTGGTCCATATTATTCCCAAGTTTCAACTCAAGTCTTAGCATAGTTGATTTTAGACGATTTTTACAAGTTGTTTTCCAGATACAAAAATGGGATTACATGTGAAAGGTGTGGATATAATGTTCATCATGGTGGACCATACTGACGTAGGCCACCTTGCTGACCACTATGGCCAGTAATATATGCACCCATGGGGCTCTACACTAGTGGGCCCCACACATCAAAAAAATTAAAAAAGGAAGAAAAAGAAAGATGGGTGTAGACTCACCTCAAATGGATGGATGGCTTGATGATGATGTGTGGTTCGCTCTCTCTAGGTTTGATGATGGGCCACACCTTGGCCCCACTCTCTCTCACTTTCTCTTAAAATCTCAGAATTTTAAGTATAGCAAAAGTTTAAGTGTAAGAGAGCTCCTACTCATATATAGGGAATTAGGGGTTGAGGTAACAAGATGAGGTGACAAGTTTATGGAGTCTTATTGGTGCTAAACGTGAGGTGGAAGGTGGTGTATGGTAGATGGATGATGCTAAGCATGCATTGGCCAAGGTGGAAGAAATCTAGTCATGCATTGGTTAATGAATGGATAAGGATTGTAGGTTGTAGGTGATGCATGGTGGATGATGAAGTGAAGTGTTGCAATTGGTTGTTTGAAGTGATGTGGCACAAAATGAGACATGCATTGGATGCATGTGTAGAATCAGGTGGACATGGCTATGATTAGTTTCTAAGGCATGGGGAGATGACTAATGATGGATTTTGGGGTAGAATCCAATTTTGTCTTATAATACATTGTCTTATATGTGCTAACTCCTTATTTGTCATGTAATGATTGTCTTATGTTATGATAATTCCTATGTTTTAAAAAGTAGGCTTTAGGCCTACATGAGCTCAAGTCCAATGGGCCTAACACAATAAAAGTTGCTCATGTTACAAGATACGCAATTTTGGTCGTGAATTCAATAGGTCGTATCTCACTAACGGAGTGATTTTTCTCAGATGACCTTGATACCTCTGTCATGTGGACCGTGCACCGCTGTGGTCGCCACGGCGAAAACTGTGTCAATCTTACGCTCCGTTAGTGAGATACAACCCATCGAATCTACGGCCAAAATTGCGTATCTTGTAACATGAGCAACCTTAATTGTGCTAGGTCCATTAGACTTGAGCCTGTGTGGGCCTAAAGCCCACTTTCTAGAACATAGGAATTATCACAAGATAAGACAATCACTACGTGACAAATAAGGAGCTAGCACATATAAGACAATGTACTATAAGACAAAATTGGATTCTACCCCAAAATCCATCATTAGCCCTCTCCTCATGCCTTAGAAACTAATCATGGCCCATGTCCACCTCATCCTACACATGCATCCAATACATGTCTTGTTTTGTGCAACATCACTTCAAACAACCAATTGCAACACTCCACTTCATCATCCACCATGCATCACCTACAACCTACAATCCTTGTCCATTCATTAGTCAATGAATATCTAGATTTCATCCACCTTGGCCAATACACGCTTAGCACCATCCACCTCATCCATCAACTACCCATGTCATACACCACCTTCCACCTCACTTTTAGCACCAATAAGACCGCATAAACTTGTTACATCATCTTGCCACCTCAACCCCCAATTCCCTATATAAGAGTAGGAGCTCTTTTACACTCATACTTTTGCTATACTTAGAAAAATTCTAAGATTTTAAGAGAGAGGAAGAGTGGGGCCAAGGTGTGGCCCATCATCAAACCTAGAGGGAGTGGACCACACATCATCATCAAGCCATCCATCCATTTGAGGTGAGTCTACACCCCTCCTTCCATCCTCCTCATCCTCCTCTTTCTTTCTTTTTAATTTTCTTGATATGTGTGGGGCCCACAGGTGTGGAGCCCCATGGGTGCATATATTACTGGCCATAGTGGTCAGCAAGGTGGCCCACGTCAGTATGGTCCACCATGATAAACATTATATCCACACCCTTCACATGTAATCCCGTTTTTATATCTGGACAACAACTTGTAAAAATTGTATAAAATCAACCATGCTAAGATCTGAGTTGAAACTTGGGAATAATATGGACCACAATATGAGTTAACTTTGGGCCAAATTTTGTAGTCACCCAACAACCCAATCATCTGTGGCATTAACTTTACTTAACTGTTGTCCAACAACACAGAGGGTTCTCATTTGCCAAAAAAATGACCCAATTTTTTGTCCATTTTATTAAACCCAATCGAAAGATATATTCTCTTGGCTTCGTAGAAAATCAAGGTAGCTTTCCAACGGAATATAAGACACCTCGATCAGAGTTCGGATGACTGAGATCTTAGCCTTGTATAAAATGTGTAACCGCCTAATCAGATTAACCATTCAAAAAAATAAAAAACTCTCCGCCATGAGCTGGGTTTGGCGTTCGAGAAGTTCGCTAATCATTCACCAAGTTCGGTGAGTGGCAAGGAAGTTGTTGCGACCCGAGTTCGAGACTTGGGAGGTAGTAGGGTCTGGGTTCCGAATTTGGGGCGTGACACCCAACATATACCGAAGGAAGCTCCAATCGACATGGTCATAAGACTTCTCCACGTCCAGCTCACAAATAATGCTAGGTCTTGCCGTTCTATGTCTAAAATGACCGTTCTATGTCTAGAATCAATACATTTATGGGCCATTAAAGCCCCATTCAAACTCTTCCTTCCAAAGACGAATGCACCTTAGGTTTGCAATATAATGCCCTCCAACCCTTTGCACAACCTCGAAGTAAGGAATTTGGCAAGGACTTTATAGGGACTCCCGATCAAGCTAATGGGCCTAAAATCTTTCAAATGTTCCACTCACCATCTTTACATATTAGAGCTATTACGATGCACCAATATCCTTATAAAGGTTTACTCATTCATGAAACTTTGCCATAAAACCCATAATATCATATTTGACATCTTCCCTAAATGTCAAGAAAAAAACCATACGAAAACTATATGGACTTGGGCTTTTAGTCACCATTAAGATTAGAGAGCACATTGGAATCTATTCCTCCTCGAAATTCTATCCAACCACATGCTTCGACCATCATTAATACCTCCCCATCCAAAAATTGATACCACCCCAACCTACCCATCAAAAGAATAAAAGATGAACACGACATATGCCTACCCCACATCTTGTTGATTTAGACGGTTGCATTCTCAAGCTTGTTTTCCTTAAACTAGAAAAGTCAACTTTTCAATAGCCACAAAATGCCTAACAAACAGCCACTTGTCTACAACTTCAAAGCCCCTGATATTCCAAGACCCAGCCTTTGTTGGGCGAGGACGCTAGCTTACCCTGTTATAACTTGTGCCGAATAAATATGAATCAATCCTCCTATCTACCCTTTTATCATAGTTGAACAAAAGTGTTGAGATTTTAAAATTCTCTTTTGCTTTTGGAGTGAGATTTTCCTACCATCCTAGGAGAGTAAAAGCATCCTTTTCTCCAAATTTGAGCATAGAATCTTATGTTCCTTGCCTTAGCCTTCATAAGACAACCAAATTCCCTCATAATTACATAACGACATTATTGGGATTGGACTTGAATGTTGGAGGGCTCCCAAATCTTTTCCTATATTTTTGTAGAGTTCATGGGATTGACCTCAACAGTGTTCTTTGCATATGATTACGATTCCAAAGAATCTTTGTCCTAGTCAAGCACGCACAGAAAACTCTTCACCTTGATCTTGTTGGATCCAAGGTATGTGCATGTGTGCACACATCCGTCCGTACCTTCCTTAATTGACAATCTCCTCTAATCTGACATGGGATGGACTCTTATTACAACTGTTGGCTGTTGGGGATTGTGCTGCGTAATCACACAGAGGGATCTAGGATAGCAATCCAAGAGCACCAAGCAAACACAAGAAAACACAAAGATTTAACGTGGAAAACCCTTTTGGGAAAAAACCACGGCACAAAGCGACAAATCTTCACTATGAAAGGAGAAATTACAAAGAGAAAGGACTTACCAGACTTGAGCAATCCTCAAATCTCTCCCTTACTCCACCCTTTTAGAAACCCTAGAACCCTTTTAGAAAGCTTTAGAATCCCTTATAATACCTCCTAATCCCGGTTACACCCATATATATAGTTGTAGAAAGAATCCCAAACAAAATCGGAAAGAATCTTAAACGAAATCGGAAAGAATCTTAAATGAAATCGGAAACAAATCCCGCACTTTCGCAGTTTTGCGAAAAAATCTGCACAGAATCCGATTATTTAAGACATCGAATACAACACTGGCTACCTCTTCTTTGGAGAACTATTGAACAGATTTTGGATGAATGCTAGAGGTTCCCAATTACACTGTTTACAAAACCCCCAAATTCCCAATGTTGTCCTGACCCTTCATCAGACTCTCCATTGGTTGTCCATATCTCATCATCTTATGGTTTTCTGATACATCAAAGCCACAAAACCCATACACACCTCAGCCCCAAAAGATATCAGACTTCCCACGTTTACTTTTAAATTTCTCAGCCAATCTTCCTTCCTCTAACTATGTTGTAGAGAAGCCTGAGGCCACTTCTTTCCATTGGAATTGGCCTCAATTGTCAGATCCTGCTCTAGTGGACTGTTCAGGCCATCACATCTTATTGCGATGTCATTCCTATTGCCTAAACATTGGCCATCGGAAATAAAAACCCCAAAAAATATTTTCTTCCAATGCATAGGTTTCCTGGTCTCATTATCCACACCTTTTGCTTGGTGTTCAGAACCTTAAGAGATGTATTTTAATAGAGCTTTCTTGCCATTTCTCTTATACAGAACTTGCGTTTGATTCAAGGTGGGCAGGTTGATTTCAATGACTTGCTGACTTCCAAGCCAACAGAGAGGTTTCCCACCCCCAAAGCTCCAAAGGAAATCTGAGACCTCATTGTCCATGTGAGCTTCGAATCGAGACCTCAAAATTTCTTCCATGCAGATCACCTCCCCAGGAAACGGGTAAATGAATAAGACCAAATTCTCGGAGAACATCTTTACCTCCGCCCTATTATAAATGGTCCACTTGATCAAACACAGTCATAGACATCTGACATGCCCCATTGAGTTTGAACTGCTCCACATATGCATTTTAGCTGTCGAATTCAATGGCCACCAATTTGAGAGTTAGGATCATCCAATGATTGATGGCCTAAATTGATGTATATTAATGTCATCTACAGGGTGGATGATTTGTGACAATGTAGCTAATTGGGAAAACTCAATCGGCATTGCTGGCTCTCTTTGAATTAATTGTACTCCTATATCCCTACATAATCCAATAATACTAGCAAAACAATGAATCAAAAACTAAAAAGAACCCAAATCAAACAGCACCTCCAAACAAAATCCACAAAAGAAAGACAACAAAACAAGACTTAAAGAAATACAATTTCACATCAGCTTGCAATAGAGGGTTTCGCTGCACATACTGGTGCCAGTCGCGGCCGAGGACAGCGGTGACGGATCGAACAGACAGGGCTTCGAAGAGGAGAGCGGCGAGCATGAAGAGCATGGAGGCGATGAAAGGAATAGCGGAGTGAAGCTCCAAAGACCACTGCCTGTAAAAGGGGGCTCGGGCCACAGAGGCTAGAGCCAGGGTGGCCCAGAGCATCGGCTGTAGCCGCTCGTGCCAGGTTGGGGACACGTGGCGGAGATAGTCAATCGCCACGTAGGAAATGGCGGCCAGGCCCAGACCGGCATTTTTGGGGAAGGAGGACCGTTGAAGCTGCTGCTGCGTCCTCCTGCCCATGTGTTTCTTCTCTTCTGTCGACTTGGGAGTTGGGAGGGAAGAAAGCTTCGGAGCCTCAGAAAAGACGGGAGACCTTGTGTTGAATCTGGTCTTTTCGTTGACTACTTTTTCCCTCTCAGCCGTCTAGAGTAATCCGGACCGTGAAACTAGTGGGCCGCACCTTTGGGTCGTTTGGATGTTGTAATACAGGGCTGTTTGGATACTGTTCGGATACCTGGATTTACCTGTACAGGCTGTAAATACATTATAACTTTTAGTTATAATATGAAACCGGGTAAAAAGTCATATTTTAGGTCACAAGTAAGGTCTTTATAACTAAAAGAGGATTATATATTCTAAAATACACTCGTGATGTGTGGGCCCACCATAATTTGCATGGTACATCCAGTTTATTTATCATGTGCTTCCCTTGATGCTCTCTTACGACCCTAAAAAAATAACTTGTTGATTATCAAATTGATTATGTTCGGAAAGCACGGGACATCCACCATTGTCAATTTTAAATTATTTAGGAGTTAGCCAAACACATAATCCATATTACCTATAAATAGATTATTACTTAAAAGCCAAACAAAATAGCATGTAATTCATTTACACCTAAAACTCTTTTCAAGTATAAAGTGTTTTTAACTAAAAACTTTATGGGCATCCAAACGACCCATTAAATATTTGCGTGAGATGTGTTGATGACCTTATCCAACGGCCTCAGAGGTAAGATGAATAAAAATGTCATCGATGGGTAACCAATGGTCAAAATGGCCAACCTACAATGTCCATAATGGCCGATTACAGTTATCAAGACCAACGGCAATTTATTGGTCACGGTTACAAGCCACATGTATTTTATGAAAGGCCATAATTGCTTAGTGGCCTAATCACTCCATAACCACCTATAACTAAAATGGTAATGGAGCAGTTGCATAATCATGCATAAGTAAGAGAGTGGTGGAGTGGTTATATAAGCATCCATAATTAAGAAAGTGGTGGAGTAATTACATAACCATCATATATAAATAAAACAAAAAAAACGGAGTTCTACAGGAGAGGGGGGCTAGAATTGATAAGATCCATTGCTTATTCGAAAGGTTGCTAGGCAACTACACTGCTATGTCCGCCACTATGCCAAATTCTACATGGCTACGTCGTTATATGAAATTCTATGTGACTGTACTGCTACGTCATTGCACTACATGTTACCACATCGATAAGCTGTTATACGAATATCGGTTATGTTACTATGTCATTAAGCCAAATTCTACACTACTATGTTGCTACATCGCTACGTTGTTATGTTGTTGTGCTACTACACCAAATCAGCATAGTACCACACTAGATCGTCATATTATGCCTGACAATCACCACTAATCATCAAGTTGATTGTCATCCTCCATTGGATGACCATCCTACCATCAAGCTTAATTTCCACCAAGCAATGAAATGATTGTCGTTTTTAGTATCTGATTATTAATGTGATCACGGTAATTTATCAATAAAATTTCTTTTGACTTTTGGTGTATATCTTTTCTTTCTTTATTGTTCCATTATTGAACTATGGTCGCAATCATGTAATACTGAAGTCCTTTCTGTTGAAAGACAAAAATAATTCATTAGAAGGATGAACACTTCCCTTTACAACTCACCTACTTCTTTTACAAGTGGTTGAATATACAATTGTATTTCTAAGTTCTCTGTCATAAATAGCCACCCATGGTCTCTATGTTTATCTCAATGCTTGTAGTCATAGGCGTTCGGTTCAAATCAAGTCACATTAGGCTCTGGCTCTAGCTCGCCCATGCACTCAACGACCGAATTTTGAGCCAAATACCATTTTTTGGCACGTTTGGTAAGACACATGTGTGACTTTTAGTTCAACAATATAACAATATGGTTCAAAAAACCATAATGGCTAAAATTTGTCACTTCATGTTGGCATAAGCTCAAATGACCGCAATGGCCTATACGATCAAAAGACGTCGAACCATGGAGCCCTTAGGAGGTAATTTGTCCTTAGAGTCGAACAGTCTGGGCGCAACCTCTTATACCTCCAGTTCCTCTAACAATGAGCCCCATTGCTCAAGAAAAGAAAGTAGAGCGATCGTGGAGAGTTGCCACATGGAACCACCAACACAAAAGATGCCATGTGGTAGTAGTATCTCAATGAAATCTTTACAGCTGTTAAAACTATAAAATTGACCATTAAATCAGCCTATGGCAAACTAATGGCTGAAATGGTCGATTTTTGCTGACAACATTTGTAATTGCCAATTACAGTCGATATTGAATGATGATGGGCGATTGGTCATGGTCATGGGCCACATATCACACGGTTGAAGCCGATCAGTAATAATTACCATGTATATGTGGTGAGATATAAGATGCCATGATCGCTTAGTTGCCTAACCGCTCCATAACCATCCACAACCAAGACAATAGTGAAGCAGTTATATAACTACCCATAATTAAAAGAGTGATGGAACAGTTACATAACCACCCATAACTCAGAGGAAGTAGAGCGGTTACATAACCATATCACATCATCTATAAATAAAGCTAAAACCAAAGTTTTACGGGGAATGGGGCTAGAATTAATGAGACCTAGCGTAACATTACTTATTCACGATGTTACTAAGCAACTACACAACTATGTGAAATTGCAGTAATGACCGCTCTAGTAGAAGTAGGAATCGGTCAAAGTGTCCTAGAGGGGGGGGGGGGGGGGGGGTGAATAGGACTTTATAAAGTTTTATGACAGTTTAAAACCCTATCATCATTATCTTGCTCTAATATAGCAATTTATCAAGATATCTTTATCTTAACTCTAATGGCTTCCAAGCCAAATAGAGGATCCAATCACAAGACTATTCAATATCTAAGCAATACATAAATTTAGTCTATGATGGATGGACAGAGTGACTGTGTGTGAGATGTGATACTTATCAGTTCTAAATAATCATGCATCATGTGATCATTCAAAGTATACACAATAAACGAATATGCAAATAACAATCTTAAACATAGTCATTTAATAGTAGTTTGGATGCCTACTCCACTCCTGGCGGATGCACTCAACCCTTGAGTGTACCGGATTTCACTAACGGAGGTTTCAAATCAGGTTCACCTCTAACCTTCACAACCTACACAAGGTCGACTCTAGGACCTACACAATAAACCTAGACATGTCTCCACGAGACACAAGTTTTTGCCCACACTGGAGCTTTCAAATCAGGTTCACCTCTAACCTTCACAACCTACACAAGGTCGACTTTAGGACCTACACAATAAACCTAGACATGTCTCCACGAGACACAAGTTTATGCCCACACTGGAGCAAGGGTCAACACACAACATCCGGGTTTTATGCCCTACACAAGAGCAAAGGATCCACACAAGGAACCTGGGGTTTTAGGCCACACAGGCCAAGGATTCATACAAGGAACCTAGAGTTTATGCCCTAGACAAGAGCAAAGGTCAACACACAATACCTAGGTTTTAGGCCACACAGGCCAAGGACCTAAGTTTATGCTCACCGAGAGCAAGGGTCAACACACAACATTCACATGTATTCTCCCGTCGGAGGCCTCCTATGAGGACTTGAAAGGGGTGAGAATCACCTGTGACCCAATCCTACACAAAGGAATGATCAGTAGAGTCTTTGGACTCTATTGACTTACAGATAAGTAGATGAGCCCCATTAAGCACGTTGATGAAGATCTCCTCCTTTAATGATGATCTTCAACTCCCTTGAACCACAACACAGATGATGCTCTAATGTATGGCGACAAGTTGGGTCAAGGTTATGTTGGAATCCTACTCTATTAAATGTTTTCCTATTTTAGAAACGGAGTAATTCCAAGCATCTAAGCATTCAAGGTATCCTAGCTCAATAATTTGCCATTAAGGTGGTAGCTGGATGATCCTTAAATGCGAAAGTTCATTCCCCAATCCACTCTATTGAATATCAATGATGAGGGTGGGTTGGAGGATGAACTCCCATGAGAAAAAGAGCTTAAGGTAAGTAGTATGCAGGACTCTCTCAAGGCTCTCTCTAATTTTCTCACTATGACGACCAATAACAAGCTCTCCTTAAATAGGCAAAGAGATCCAATGGTAAAAAATTAGTCAGATTTTTGACAGAGTTTGATATCATTGATTTGTCTTCGATATCATCGAATGTATACTTTCGAAGACATCGAGAGACAGATCGAAGATATGAACTCTTCTAACAATCACAGTTTAATCTCTTAGACACAATCGATCATATCAAACATGCTTTGATTTCATCGGATTTAAAAACTCTGATGGCATCGACCCATGGTTCGATTCCTTGACAATGAAAAACAAGAGAGCAGGCTAAGAATTGAGACAACAGGCTTCGATATTATTGATCCTCCCACGATGTCATCGATATTCAAATGTCGATGATATCGATACCTAGTGCGATTCATCGATCTTTTATAGTAGATTTTCCTATGAGTTCACTGGACACTCCATTGTCCGAATTCGATGAAAATGACCTAGGTTTGATATGATCGATATTTGAATATTGATATTATCGAAGGAGTCTCGATACCTCGAATCATTTACAGAGGATTTGCCTAAAAAGCTTGCTGGATAGTTTGGTCCGAAATCGATAACATCAAAGGTCCATCGATATCATCGGAGTTTGAATTCCGAGGATATCGAGGCTTCCTTCGAGTCATCAATAAATGTATGATTTGCCTTAGAAGCTTGCTAGGCACAAACAGACCAGAGTTCGATTATATCGAGCCGTCTCGATGATCTTGAAATTTGAATGCCGATGAAATCGAATGTTCCATCGATTCATCGATAATTTAGTCCAGAGATCAATTTGGTTGTTAGAGACAAGTAGTCCTCAATTCGATGATATCGATGGTGTTCCGAGGACATCGATAATTGGTGATCGATCTCATCGAGGTGGTCTCGATATATCAATAAAAGCTAAAAACTTAGAGATTTTCCTGATTTTGCAAAATAGTTTTCAAACTTTAAAACCTATGTTGTTCTATCCTCTTTTAGGGAATTTATATACCTGGGTGTTTTGGGACATGGGATGTGAGGCTAAATTTACCTTTGAGGATTTCGGAGTACACATCCAGTTGAGGTAGACGCTTGAATGATCTTCCTATGGGGCTCACTTGTCTTGCTGACTCAACACTCACGCTAATTGACAAATCAGGGCACTTTCACTACGCTGCTACGTCAAATTCTACGTGACTACACCACTACGTTGCTACGTCATTACACCTACACTGCTACGTCATTACACTGGACATTGTTACATCGTTAAGGTGCTTGTAACACCCAAATTTTAGGGGTCGAGTGCACACTCGGTCCTCGACATTCCATGTGTTACTTTTATCTTCTGTATGTGTGGTTCAATATCAAATTAAAGTGGCATCAAAATAATTGTATAGAACCAAACTGTGTATTAAGTTTGAAAGTAAAGTGGAGCCACATCAGTCACACAAAATATTGATACAATCATCCAAACAAACAACATATTCCACTTAGCTAGGGACTCAATATACATGTAAAAAATATACTAAATGTCTAATAAGACTAAACAAATACTTCAATGATAACAGCAAAGCATAAGCATATTGATACTAGGCTTACTCATAAATTTTTTGGAAGAACAACACTTCCTCCACTAGATCTGCATAAGCCTCATTTAAGACTGCAACTTCAATGGCACCTGCATCAATGACATTTGGGTGGTGTTTTAAAACAACATTCTGAGAGAGACAACATTCTGAGAGAGAGTGAGTGATCAAATAAGTATTACGATTCCCCCAAGTTCCTCATAATATTAACATAATCAAGACCAAGTATTGAAAGAACAACATAGCACATAATTTCATATTCTAGTTAATTAAATGCATGCATGTCATGATATGTAAATGCATGTCTCAGGAAAGAACCAACAATGACATGGCTCATCATCAAAATCACCCACAAAATCATATAACCGACAATAACATGGCTCGTCACCAATGTTGCTCGCAATGCACATAGAACTGGCAATAATGTGGCTCGTCACCAACATTACTCACAAATGCCATGATATGCATGCCTTAACTGAACTTTTTATTAATTTATTTACAACTAGCTGTATTAAGGAATGTAGAATACTAAAATTATATCACGAGTCAAATAAATTGGATCATGTGATTCATCGCCCGTGTCCCTTAATCCAAATTAGGGCTCATCACCCGAATATCAAATATGAATAATCAATATAAAGGTACGGGCTCGTCGTCCAAAGATTTAATCAACATGGTGAGGGTTCATCACCTAAGATTAAGTACAAATAATTAATCCAAAGTTATGAGGTCGCTGTCACGCCCCAAACTTGGAAACCGGGCTCACAAAATTCCCGATCACCGAATCCGGCGCCGACAGCCTCCGTAGAACCCCATTCTCGGCTCCCAGCGCCCATACGCCAGGTTCCGATCCTGGGATGCTACAAGGAGGATTTTTCAGCATCCGTTTAATTTGTAATAAGCATAACCAAAGGCATAACCCACAAACAACAACCAAAAACTCCATCACATTTCCACTATGATAAAAAACTTTACAAGTACAATGAGCATAAAGGGAAATACAATGAGAATGGACAAAAAGCTCCAAAAGATCTGCTCTGCGCTCCTGCCTCAGCGCTACTGCGTCCTCGCGTCACCTGCACGCAACGGTCGTGCATAAGCTTATAGAAAGCTTAGAGGGTGGTGAAAGTGTGTGCGCAAGGTAGTAATGCGGATATGCAGTATTAGAGTAATGTGGAACATGCTAGTGAATCCATGAATACCGTTAACCGTACCGAGGCTATGCAATGCAAGGCATGAATGATGTCGGCCATACCAAGGCTATGGGATGCAAGATGCAAGTCAAGCATACAAATCCTCATCTAAGTCCACATATCAATACAGCTCAAATCTGGAATATCACTGGGGTCTAGTACACTCTAAACCAAATTGTCGCCCCATCGCGCGCAATAAGGTAAATGGAAGAGACCTCACTACCTGCCTGCCAATATCGGGCTCGGCTCGTCGATAGCGGACCCATTCCTCGAGCTGGTCAGACTCAGCCTAGCATTGCCCCCTCCTCTCGGGCGGGTAAGGTCGCACGCCCTTCCAACCGACTACGACACAGTGGAAGCGCAGCCTCCTGGTAATCGGCCATCGGCGCTCATACACCTACTCGGTCTAGACGTTGGAGCAATCTCTTGGTACCATAAGGGTTTAGGGACTTTCACCTAGGGATATCTATAGCACCCCATGTAGAACAAGATTTTCGGTATCCAATCCTGCCAACCACGATATGACTGTGGCGGCTACGACCCTGATGTCGCTAGGGCGTACAGTAACCATATCACACAATGCGAATGCATAAATCACACTCTCCAGTCATGCAGAAATCCTGCGCGTCTCGTGCGCTCATGTGGGGTAACACCGCCTAACTGGGAGCCCCTAAACAATCTGCCCGAAGGCATATGCTATGATCAGCCACCAAGCATACATATGATGCGTATGATCATGAATCATGGGACTATACTAAACATGTTATATGAGATAGATGTTGTTCATAAGGAGATGGGCCCAGACGGCCTACAAGTATGGGCCTAACAATGGGCCTTAGGGGGAATCAGAATGCGGACATTTAACCAACATTATTCTACAATGTGGACGTCAAACCAACATTGTTCCCAAGGCATTGCCCGTCGTAAACATCATTACATAAATCATGTTGGGATCACACATTGCAATGGACTTTCGGTACATCCCATTGGGCCTTAAATACATCAAATGGGCCGTATCACATGGGCCTTACATTCATCAAACGGGCCGCAATAATGGGCCTCACCAATGGGCCTTATGTACATTGCAATGGGTCATAACCCATGAGCCTTAGAATGCATCTAATGGGCCTAGTCTCATGGGCCTTTCATTCACATCAAAGTGGGCCTCGACTGATGGGCCACAAATAAACTAAGATGGGCCTCCTAACATGTATCAAAGTGGGCCCACTTGAACTATAGATCTGACACATTCTTTAGCTCATGCCAACAATAATGAGCTTCTAAGAGGGTTGGGCGGATTGGATGCAACCCATGCATCATGGTGGGGCCCACGAAAGCCCACCCTCCGGTATAGTACCTAATATAATGCAATATATTTGTATATATATACGATAATATATATACATATATATACATATATATAGTAATATATATACATATACACGTATATATACATATATATACATACATATATATATATATATATGTATATATATGTATATATACGTGTATATGGTATATATATATATATATATATATTATATATATATACACATATACACGTATATACATATATATACATATATATATATATATACATATATATATATATTATATATATATACATACATATATATATACACACACACACGCATTCACGCACACAACCACGCACACAACCACGCACGCACCCACGCACACACGCCCACATGCACACAAACACGCACACACCCACCGTCCACTGGACGGTGGGAAATACATGCATCTCAGAGGGCTCCACGGTCTAGCGGACGGTGGAGAATCACTGTGGGTCCACGTGGGGCCCAATGTAATGTTTACATGCCATCCAACCCGTTGAAAGGGTCGTCCGGGCCTCAGTGAAGGAAAAATACAAATTTCATCTTGATCCAAAACTTCTGTGGGCCCCAAAAAGGTTTCAATGGTAGACCCTCAATTCTCACTGTTTCCTTTGGTGTGGGCCGCCAAAACAGTGGATGGGCCTGATCTTTGGAGGGGGGCCCACTCCATGGAGGGGCCCACCTAATGGACGGAATGGATGACACATATACATCATGGTGGGGCCCACGGCAGGGGCCGTGGGTGGCTGCCTCCCGCCCGTCCGCCACGGTCAGCGCAGGCAGTGCCTGCGCCCTCTGGCGTGTCAGCGGCAGCAGGCGGCTGCCTAATATATATATATATATATATATATATATATATATATATATATATATATATATATATATATATATATATTGTTTTTAAAACCGTTTTTCCACGGTTTTTCTCGTGGGGGGCCCGCACCAGGTGAATCCACCCCGACCGTTGGATTCCACGGCTCGTGACAGGCAATATGAGTCCAATATAGAAGGTATTTCAGTGTATAGGGATGTCAGAGAAAGTTTCAAGGGTGAAAAATATTGTTTTCCCTGTCATGGCCCGCAGAATAATCAGACTGGCCTCAATTTTTGGCTCAACACCTAAAATACACTTGTGAAAGGAATGGACGGCGTGGATTGAATACATACATCCAGGAGGGGCCTACATGAGTGGGCCACCCACGAGCTTGGAAACAAGATGACATTTGTGATTTCCAAATCACGTCCAGCGTCCCTGGACGCTGGACGTTGCATGTGAATACATTCGAGGTAGGCCTTGCTTAGGTGGGCCACCTCATGGAGGATGGTGTGGGTACAACACACACAAAGTGGGCCCCACTTGTAGATGGTTTGGATAGAATACATGCCTCATCGTGGGGTCCACAATATAAGGAAGATAGAGAAAGAGAGAGATAGAGAGATGTACCTTTAGGAGCTTTAAAACTTAATTCATAGGTTTGTAAAGAACCAACTAATTCTTCTACCTTCATATTATCCGTATCCCGAAGTTCCTGGATTGCGGTTACCTTAGAATTGAACCGTTCAGGAAGAGAGCGTAGTATTTTTGCACACACTTTACTTTCTGGGATCTTATCGCCAAGACCCCACATTGAGTTTACAATGTCATTCAATCTAGTGTAAAAGTCCATAAACATTTCATTTTCCTCCATATGAATTTCTTCAAATTTAGTTGTGAGGAGTTGGACTTTAGATTTCTTGACAATTGATGTACCTTCGTGTGTCATTTCTAATATATCCCAGGCTTGCTTTGCAGTATCACAGGATATGATTCTTTTGAACTCATCCGGTGATAGTGTGCAAGTGATTGCATTTAGTGCTTTAGCATTTGCACTACTCTCATTTTTCTGAAGTGTGGTCCATTGGAAATACGGTGTAATTTTCATAGATTTTGAACCATCAACACCAGTTACTTCCATGATAGGAGGATTCCATTCAGTCACTGTGGCTTGCCACACACTTTCATCCATTGATTTGAGGAAGATCCTCATTCTGGCTTTCCAATAGGCATAGTTGGAGCCATCAAAGGGTGGAGGCCTAGTAACTGAAAGGCTATCAAAATTTGACATCTTTTTATATAACTTAGATCGTTAGCTCAGGAAATAAATCCAAATAAACAGCAACAAAAATGAGCTATTAGGCTCTGATACTACTTGAAAAGGCCAAGCTATATGTCCTAGAGAGGGGGGGGGGGGGGGGGGGGGGGGGGGGTGAATAGGACTATGCCAAATTAAAATAAAATCAGCGGAAATAAAGTAAACCAATAGCCTTACAATTATAAATCAATTCACAATGCTGAAATCAAATCACCTTGATAAATAAGTATTGAGAGATTGATACAAATTCAGTTCTAAGGACAACCTTACACCATAATAAACAAGGGCTTATGGTAGGACAACCTTATTTCTAGAACATCTTTTTGATCAAGGACTCAATTTTAATAGAAATAAATGAATAGCAAGGAATTGAAATTAAATGCAGAAATATAGATCTAAATTATTACAACAATCCCCACACTTGCTTGAAATGTAAATAGTTACAACATTCACATCCACTTATACATTCCACACAATTGAATGATAAAAGATATGAAAATTAAGCAAGCATTCAATCCACAAGACAAAGAGTTATAGTGGTTCGCCTGTGTGTACACCAACTGTCTTTCAACAGCCACACAGAATGCTACTCCACTCCTAATATCCTTACACAGGGGATATTAGCGTTCACTATCAAATAGGTTTTCACAGGTTCACCTAAAACCTTTACAATTGTGTCTTTTTCACTCGGGCTTACACAATTCAAAAACTCCTCTTTTCTGAGTTTTCTGGCTCTCCTCAGGTAACCAATACAATGAGATTTTTCTGGCTTAACCTTAAATAAAACCAAAAGGAATAAAATTTTACAGAATTGTAAAATACCTGGATTTCTCCTTTTCGTAGCAGCCCGGTAGAATCAATCGGAGTAGATGATTGAATGTCAAAGTTCAATTTGCAATACTCACTTTAATATGGTTCTAAATTCTAATAGATTTTAGATTTTAACTAGTTGGGCGTAGCTATATTTGATTTTGATTCCAAGAAGAAGGAATAAGGTAATTCCTCTTTTTAAATAAGATTGGAATACAGAAACAAAATCAAATTAAATAAGCTAGTAAAAAGGAATATTAAATAAGCACAACGTAGCTTAAAATAAACACAGACTTATCTCAGAGTGATCACTTGAAGTTTCTTGAATTGAATCGAGTTGAATTATGAAAACTCTGAATTTCGTGTTCAATTTATAAAGACAAAAATCGCGTCTACGACTGGTCTTAGAAACTTTCGACTGGTCGTAGCTCTAACGGATATTTGAAATATTGAGCGCGATCTTTGAAAGTCGTTCCACGACTGGTCGTGGGAATCCTACGACTGGTCATGGGTCACCTACGACTGGTCGTAGATCTCTATGACTGGTCGTAGGACCATAGATTAGCTTGCTGGACTTTGACTCGTAGCCCTACGACTGGTCGAGAACGAGTCGAAGACACTCCTACGACCGGTCGAAGGACCTCCAGGACTGGTCGTAGGTGTACCAAAAAATTCTGAAAATCTTCAACAACTTAGGACTGGTCGAGGAATTTCTTGGACTAGTCGAACCAATGCTTGGACTGGTCGAACAGGAGCTAGGACTGCTCGTAGAATAGACCAAACTTATGTAAAATAAACATTTAATTTATGTATCCAAAGTGACCTACTTATAAAGTCAACCTAAGGTCAGTCAAACCTGAAACATGTCGTATGGACATTGAACTTCAACCATTCAACGAATGTAGATATTTGAACCATATCAAGCTTGAGATCTTGAACTTGTTGTAGCTTTAATCTTGAGATCTTCATCAGCGTGAAAATTACTTCATGCGTTGCTTATGAGTCTTGAAGTCATTTCTTGAGTCTTGAAGTTGTTTCTTGAGACTTGAACTTCAACATTATAGCTTTAAACATTGATAGGATGATGAAGTATACTTTGTATTTCTTAAAGACATCCAATGTCATGAAGTGTTTATGCAGTGTCTTGAATACATATAAATCACCATACAAATACAAGACACAGATAGATGTTTTGACACAACAAAATTTGACAACCAAAGGAGCATGAGACCATAGCACTTACCATAGCACTTACAATCTCCCCCTTTGTCAAATTTGTGACAAAAACACCCAAATAATAATACTTCCAATAGAAATAAGAGAAGTACAGGCACAACAGGTTCAAATCGAGAATCATGCACCAGTTATATAGACATCATAAGTAATAACTAGCATAACTCATGCACCAGTTATATAAGCAATAACTAGCATAAGTCCCCCATAACTCCCCCTGAGAAGCTTTACTCCCCCTGAGTAATAGCAGCACATCATAATCATTAAATCCAACCAAAGCCAAAGCCTCCCAAAACTTCTCCCCCTTTTTGACACAAAATGACAAAGGAAGAAGGGCAGCAAGGATAAGGAAAATAGGAGATGGAATATAGATACAAGAGAGCATAGTGCATAATTCAACAAAAAGTCAGTAAGCAAGCAAAGTTCAGACTGAAAGTAAAGAAAAATATTAGTTATTACAGACCAAATAAAAAGTCAGTCAGAACCAGAAGAGGGAGCAGGATTAGATGGATCACTTTTGTGTAAACCCCTAGCAACCCGCCTCATATATTTGCGTAAATAAGAAAATTGAGTGTCTTGGGTAATACGAATTTGAGCCACCTGTTCTTAAAGAGAATTCAACCTCTCATCAAAATCAGAAGGCTGAAAGTCAGGATCATCAGCCGAGTCTGACTCAAGTTCTTCAAATAAATCATCCATATTTACGTCTTCAGGAAGATCATCAGCTTGATCTGCATTTCCTACTTCAGCACCACTGCTACCAGCATCCATTTGGCTAGGAATCAATTCTAAATTCATCTTGTTAAGATTGGAATTATTAAAAGGGAGATGATGGATGAGTTTTTCTCTAACAGGCATAGCCACGAGCATATGATTGGCGAGCATAGTCATCAAATAACCAAAGGGAATATCACTATGACCTGGATGGTGACGAGACAAAATAATGGAGTGAAAAATTAACGAAGGTAGACAGATTTTCGCACCAGAGATGACAGAATGCAAAACACAAACCATGAAAGCAGTGAGTTCGGTTTTATTACCAGAACGCGGATATAGATTTGAGATGAAAATCCTATGAAGCACTCTGTGTCTAGGTAACAAGTACCTTAAGGGAAGTGCATGACCTTTATGAGTCCAGTGAACATCCAAATTACACAAATCTCTAGTAAGCATTTGTCGTTCAGATTCTGAGAGTTTGTCATGTAATATATGAATCAGAATGCCCTCATCATTGACAGGTATTACCATAAGGTGAGCTATCAAATGTCGATCCACTGAAAATAAGCCTTCTTGAGTATCAATTTTAAAGGTTAAATTCTCAAGAGAAGAATCACAAATACATGCAAACATGGATTAGGCAATGGACTGGTATGCAGCTCCACCCCAATGTAAGATGTTATCCCATCCCACAGATTGCAACAGAGGAAGGATACCAAAGGAAGCAATGTGATTAACATTAACAGGACGCTCAACTATAATATTGCGCATACGCAAATCCCGTGAATCTGAAGAATCATTTTCGGGAGAGCGAAGATGACGTTACGTAATAGATGCTGATCTAGATGAAGAGGGACCACGAGTAGTTTTCTTTTTACCCCTAGCATCCATTTTCAAAGGAGGAATCAAGGAAACTATAAGATGCAAGAAAGAAGAAGTGAGGTTTTGATAGAACATATTTTTCAAGAGAAAACCCCAAACTTGCAATGAAAGAGCAAATAAATTCTACAAGAGTGAAATTTGAAATACCAATAACAAGAATCTACAAGAAAATTGTAAAAGAACCACTAACCTTGAAGTATCATGAAGGTGGGTTCGACCGGTCGAGGCTAGGCTCGTTGGAGAGACAAAAGGAAATGAAGAAGAAGAGCCAAATCTCCAAAATAAAGTGAATTCACGAGTTTCACGACCGGTCGTGGATGTGTTCGACCGGTCGTGTACACTCACGACTGGTCGAGTACCGATAAAATTTGTAATTTTTCAAATGATTTCCAAATTTAAGCAAATAAAACATCAAATATGTACATTATGATACACCAAAGCATGCAAATTCAATTTAAATTGCACATACCGAGATCAAACTTTAATTTATTAAACCTGCTTTTGTCGAGCGGTTTAGTGAAAATGTCCGCAAGTTGAGTCTCGGTTGGAATGTAATCCAAATATATTAATTTTTCTTCCACTAATTCACGAATTTAATGAAATCTAATGTCAATATGCTTAGTACGTGAATGCTGAACTGGATTTTTTGAGATATTTATTGCACTGGAATTATCACAAAATAAAATCATAGAATCCTGTGTAATTCCATAATCGCTTAACATATGTTTCATCTAAACAAGCTGAGTACATGCATTTCCAGCAGCAATGTATTCAGCCTCAGCTGTTGATAGCGATATAGAACTTTGCTTTTTATTAAACTAAGAAACAAGACAATTTCCAATGTAGAAACAACCACCACTGGTTGATTTCCTATCATCAATGTTTCCAGCCCAGTCAGCATCTGAGTACCCGGCTAATTGAACACTAGTCTCATGTGGATACCAGAGACCTAGTTTAGCAGAACTTGCGACATATCGCATAATCCTCTTAACAGCAGTTAAGTGAGATTCTTTAGGATTTGACTGGTAACAAGCACAAATACCAACACTCAAAGCGATATCTGGTCTACTTGCAGTCAAATAAAGCAAACTACCAATCAAACTACGATACAATTTAGGATCCATATCATTACCTGTAGAGTCTTTTGAGAGTCTCAAAGTTGAACTCATAGGAGTATCAAAATTTTTACCATTCTCAAATCAAAATTTCTTAATTAAGTTCAAAGCATATTTGGTTTGAGAGATAAAAATTCCATCAGGTTGTTGTTTTACTTGTAACCCTAGGAAATAATTTAATTCTCTAACCATGCTCATTTCGAATTTAGACTTCATTAAATCTGCAAACTCAATAGTCATGTTAGTACAGGTTGATCCATAAATAATATTGTCAACATATATTTGAACCATTAAAATATCATTGTTATGTTTCTTAACAAAGAGCATCTTATCAACACATCCCATCTGAAAATTATGACTCAGTAAAAACTTAGTCAGTTTTTCGTACCATGCTCTGGGAGCTTGTTTCAGACCATAGAGAGCCTTCTTAAGACGATACACATGATCAGTAAATTTAGGATCTTCAAACCCTGTAGATTGTTCAACATATACCTCTTCATGTAAATCACCATTCAAAAAGGCATTTTTACATCCATTTGGTAAATTTTAATCTTCCTAAAACAAGCAATGGAGATAAAAAGTCTGATTGATTCAAGACGAGCTACAGGGGTAAATGTTTCATTATAGTCAATACCTTCAATTTGTGTATACCCCTGTACAACTAGCCTTGCTTTATTTCGAATAATATTTCCAAGTTCATCAGATTTGTTTTTGAAAATCCATTTTGCTCCAATAATATGTTTATCTTTAGGTCTAGGAACAAAGTACCAGACATCATTTCTGACAAACTGATTAAGTTCTTCCTGCATCGCAACTATCCAGTTTTCATCCGAAAGTGCTTCTTTCACGTTAACGGGTTCTATCTGGGATGTAAAGCATACATAGTTACATATGTCCTCTAATTGTCTACGAGTGTGCACACCAGTGAGAGGGTTTCCAAGTATTTGAGAAGTTGGATGATCTTTAACAGTACTTAATTCAGAATTAGTTTCACTTGATGAAGTTTCTTGTTTTTCAGGTATAAGAACTATCATTATCTGAACTTCATCATTATCTGAACTAGGGACAGGTGTATTCAAATGATCGTCAATCACAACATTTATTGACTCTTGAATCACACCGGTCCTGTTGTTCAGAACACGATATGCACGACTGTTTAAAGAATATCCTAAAAAGATCCCTTCATCACTTTTAGTGTCGAACTTTCCCAAATTTTCACGGTCACGCAAAATATAGCACTTGCTGCCAAAAACTCGAAAGTATTTGACAGAAGGCTTTTTCTCAAACCACATTTCATAAGCCGTTTTATTATTAGATTTGCAATATAAACACGGTTAATAATGTAGCAGGCAGTATTCACTGCTTCAGCCCAGAGATTCCTAGGGAGCTTCATGCTATTTAACATAACATTTCCCATTTCTTGAAGCACTCTATTTTTCCTCTCGACAATTCCATTTTGTTGAGGAGTCTTAGGTGCAGAGAATTCATGCGATATTCCCTGATCGCTACAGAATTTCTCAAAACCGCTATTTTCAAATTCGGATCCATGATCACTACGGATCTTGTTGACTTGAGAACATTTTTCAGTTTGAATCCGTTTTATAATCTTTTTCACTTCATCAAGGGTTTCTGATTTGTCCTCAAGAATGAAACCCAAGTGTATCTTGTATAATCATCTACGATAACTAAGATGTATTTTTTGCCACCTCGACTTTCCGTTCTTGTTGGTCCTATAAGATCCATGTGGAGAAGCTCGAGTGGTCTTGTGGTGGTATTGGAGTTCACCTTTTTGTGAGAGCTCCTAGTTTGTTTACCATACTGGCATTCACCACAAATCTTGTCTACTTTTTGCATCTTAGGTAGACCTCTAATTAGTTCTCTTTTGCTCAATCTGTATAAATTTCGGTAGTGTACATGTCCGAGGCGTTTATGCCATAATTCTGTCTCATCGGTATGGACCATGTAGCACGTTTGTTTAGATGAGCTACCATCGCTTACTATATAGCAGTTTTCAGAAGTTCTGCGACCAGTTAATATTACAGAACCCTTTTCGTTTATAATTTCACAACCTTGATTAGAAAATTTAACACTATGGTTGTTATCGCATATTTGAGATATGCTCAACAGGTTGTGTTTTAAACCCTCAACATATAAAACATTTTTAAATAAGGGAAGGTTATAGAGTTGGACCGTACCTTTGCCAATTATCTTGCAGTTGCTACCATCACCAAATGTGACTGACCCATCAGTCATATCTTTAAGATCGGTGAATAGCGCCTTGTCGCCTGTCATATGTCTGGAGCATCCACTATCTAGGTACCATTTTGAAAGGCTTGTAGCTTTGAAAGCAGTGTGAGCAACCAAACAGGCAACCTTAGGAACCCATTTCAGAACTGTTTTGGGTTTAGGAGAATAGTTGGTCTTCTTTTGTTTACAGTTGTAAGAGTGACCTACTGAGTTAGATTTTAATAGCTCCTTAAGTAAATCAACAATTTTTTCAGCTAGTGGGTTTCGAATCTGATTTTTGAAATTTATATAGCTGCTTTTGGGTTTTTGAAAAGTTTTTGTATTTTTAGAAAAAACTTGACTAGTACCTTTTCCTTTTGAGTTAGAAGTCTCTCCTTTCACAAAATTGGAAGGAGTATTCTTCTGTTTAGGAGACGTGTTTTTATCATAGCCCAACCCGGATCGATCGCCACATTTTCTTGATCCGGATAATAATTTTTCTAATTTTGGATCACCTTGGGCATATCTCCATGTGTCCTTCAAACTCAGAAGAGAAGATACTTCATTTTTAAGTTTCTCATTTTCAGATTTCAAATTTTCAATCAGGGAGGTTTTGAATTCCAGATCACACTTTGATTTTTCAAAACAATCTGAAATTTGGGATTTTTCTAAAACAAGGGTTTCAAAACATTCTTTGAGTTTAAAAAACTTTTCTTTTTGAAGTTTAAGTTTGACAGCAATTTTACAACTTTCCTTATATAAGGCATTGTAAGCATCTTGAAGATCTTCATCATTTTCATGATCACTATCCAAATTTTCTTCACTTGTTGAATCATCGTGATCTGAAAAAGTAAACTTGGCTAGAGTCATAAGGGCCTTAAGTTCACTGCCCGACTCGGTTTCTGAATTTTCTGATTCAGAAGAGGCTTCAGAATCAGACGATTCATCCCAAGTAGCCAACATACCCTTCCTTTTGGATCTGTCCTTTTTAGGACATTTGTTTGCTAAATGCCCATATTCTTGACAGTTGTAACATTGACTATCTTTCAAAGACTTCCAAGTTTTAGACTTAGGTTTAGAACGTTTCTTTTCATTTGCCTTTTGAAAGTCGACTCTTTTCTTACTTTTGAAAATCTTATAAAACTTTTTCGCCAAAAGGGCCATATCATCTTCAGAATTTTCTGAATCTGAATTTTCTTGAGTAATACCTTTAGATGACTTCAAAGCAATAGATTTACCTTTAGGAGCTTTAAAACTTAATTCATAGGTTTGTAAAGAACCAACTAATTCTTCTACCCTCATATTATCCGTATCACGAAGTTCCTGGATTGCGGTTACCTTAGAATTGAACCGTTCAGGAAGAGAGCGTAGTATTTTTGCACACACTTTACTTTCTGGGATCTTATCGCCAAGACCCCACATTGAGTTTACAATGTCATTCAATCTAGTGTAAAAGTCCATAAACATTTCATTTTCCTCCATATGAATTTCTTCAAATTTAGTTGTGAGGAGTTGGACTTTAGATTTCTTGACAATTGATGTACCTTCGTGTGTCATTTCTAATATATCCCAGGCTTGCTTTGCAGTATCACAGGATATGATTCTTTTGAACTCATCCGGTGATAGTGCGCAAGTGATTGCATTTAGTGCTTTAGCATTTGCACTACTCTCATTTTTCTGAAGTGTGGTCCATTGGAAATACGGTGTAATTTTCATAGATTTTGAACCATCAACACCAGTTACTTCCATGATAGGAGGATTCCATTCAGTCACTGTGCTTGCCACACACTTTCATCCATTGATTTGAGGAAGATCCTCATTCTGGCTTTCCAATAGGCATAGTTGGAGCCATCAAAGGGTGGAGGCCTAGTAACTGAAAGGCTATCAAAATTTGACATCTTTTTATATAGCTTAGATCGTTAGCTCAGGAAATAAATCCAAATAAAAGCAACAAAAATGAGCTATTAGGCTCTGATACCACTTGAAAAGGCCAAGCTATATGTCCTAAGGGGGGGGGGGGGGGGTGAATAGGACTATGCCAAATTAAAATAAAATCAGCGGAAATAAAGTAAACCAATAGCCTTACAATTATAAATCAATTCACAATGCTGAAATCAAATCACCTTGATAAATAAGTATTGAGAGATTGATACAAATTCAGTTCTAAGGACAACCTTACACCATAATAAACAAGGGCTTATGGTAGGACAACCTTATTTCTAGAACATCTTTTGGATCAAGGACTCAATTTTAATAGAAATAAATGAATAGCAAGGAATTGAAATTAAATGCAGAAATATAGATCTAAATTATTACAACAATCCCCACACTTGCTTGAAATGTAAATAGTTACAACATTCACATCCACTTGTACATTCCACACAATTGAATGATAAAAGATATGAAAATTAAGCAAGCATTCAATCCACAAGACAAAGAGTTATAGTGGTTCGCCTGTGTGTACACCAACTGTCTTTCAACAGCCACACAGAATGCTACTCCACTCCTAATATCCTTACACAGGGGATATTAGCGTTCACTATCAAATAGGTTTTCACAGGTTCACCCAAAACCTTTACAATTGTGTCTTTTTCACTCGGGCTTACACAATTCAAAAACCCCTCTTTTCTGAGTTTTCTGGCTCTCCTTAGATAACCAATACAATGAGATTTTTCTGGCTTAACCTCAAATAAAATCAAAAGGAATGAAATTTTACAGAATTGTAAAATACCTGGATTTCTCCTTTTCGTAGCAGCCCGGTAGAACCAATCGGAGTAAATGATTGAATGTCAAAGTTCAATTTCCAATACTCACTTTAATATGGTTCTAAATTCTAATAGATTTTAGATTTTAACTAGTTGGGCGTAGCTATATTTGATTTTGATTCCAAGAAGAAGGAATAAGGTAATTCCTCTTTTCAAATAAGATTGGAATACAGAAACAAAATCAAATTAAATAAGCTAGCAAAAAGGAATATTAAATAAGTACAACGTAGCTTAAAATAAACACAGACTTATCTCAGAGTGATCACTTGAAGTTTCTTAAATTGAATCGAGTTGAATTATGAAAACTCTGAATTTCGTGTTCAATTTATAGAGACAAAAATCGCGTCTACGACTGGTCTTAGAAACCTTCGACTGGTCGTAGCTCTAACGGATATTTGAAATATTGAGCGCGATCTTTAAAAGTCGTTCCACGACTGGTCGTGGGAATCCTACGACTGGTCGTTGGTCACCTACGACTGGTCGTAGATCTCTATGACTAGTCGTAGGACCATAGATTAGCTCGCTGGACTTTGACTCGTAGCCCTACGACTGGTCGAGAATGAGTCGAAGACACTCCTACGACCGGTAGAAGGACCTCAAGGACTGGTCGTAGGTGTACCAAAAAATTCCGAAAATCTTCAACAACTTAGGACTGGTCGAGGAATTTCTTGGACTAGTCGAACCAATGCTTGGACTGGTCGAACAGGAGCTAGGACTGGTCGTAGAATAGACCAAACTTATATAAAATAAACATTTGATTTATGTATCCAAAGTGACCTACTTATAAGGTCAACCTAAGGTCAGTCAAACCTGAAACATGTCGTATGGACATTGAACTTCAACCATTCAACGAATGTAGATATTTGAACCATATCAAGCTTGAGATCTTGAACTTGTTGTAGCTTCAATCTTGAAATCTTCATCAGCGTGAAAACTACTTCATGCGTTGCTTATGAGTCTTGAAGTCATTTCTTGAGTCTTGAAGTTGTTTCTTGAGACTTGAACTTCAACATTGTAGCTTTAAACATTGATAGGATGATGAAGTACACTTTGTATTTCTTAAAGACATCAAATGTCATGAAGTGTTTATGCAGTGTCTTGAATACATATAAATCACCATACAAACACAAGACACAGATAGATGTTTTGACACAACAAAATTTGACAACCAAAGGAGCATGAGACCATAGCACTTACCATAGCACTTACAAAGCCCTCAATGAAACGCCGGTAATAGCCCGCTAAACCAAGGAAACTACGGATCTCGGACGCAGTTGTGGGCTGGCCCCACTGACGCACTGCCTCAACCTTCGAGGGGTCCACTGCGACACCCTCCCTCGTCACCATGTGACCGAGGAACTTCACCTCCTCCTGCCAGAACTCGCACTTTTCCAGCTTCACATACAGCTGGTGTGCATGGAGGGTCTGCAATGTAACCTCCAGAGCTGCTCATGCTCCTCACGGGTCCTCGAATAGATCAGAATGTCGTCGATGAAGACTACAACAAACTGATCAAGATAAGGGCGGAAGACCTCATTCATCAACTGCATGAATACCGCGGGCGCATTGGTCAGTCTGAAAGACATGACCTGAAACTCAAAATGACCATAGCGCGTCCTGAATGCCGTCTTCGGAATGTCCTCCTCTCGGACCCGAATCTGATGATAACCGGAACGCAAGTCAATCTTCGAAAAGAACTGTGCACCCTGCAGCTGATCAACAAATCATCAATCCTTGGAAGCGGGTACTTGTTCTTGATCGTGACCTTGTTGAACTCGCGGTAGTCTACGCAGAGCCTCAACGATCCATCCTTCTTCTTCACGAAGAGTACCGGCGCTCCCCATGGCGAACTGCTCGGACGGATAAAGCCCAACTCACGCAACTCGTCCAACTGCTTCTGATGTTCCTGCAACTCCAACGGTGCCATACGATACGGGGCCTTCGAGATAGGCGCGGTACCGGGCACAAGATCAATCTGAAACTCAGTGAGTCGACGAGGCGGTGATCTCGGAATCTGCTAAAACACATCGAAAAAATCGCAAACAACAGGCAACTGGTTGATAGAAGGGGCAACAGGCTCCTCAACGGCGCAAGACATCAAGCAAGACAACGGCTCTCCTCGGGGCTCTGCAACGAACTGGAACTGTGGCAAGCCTGGTATATCGAATGTGACGGTCCTCGCGCAGCAGTCCAATATGGCGTGGTACTCGGCAAGCCAATCCATGCCCAGGATGACATTGAACTCGGACATCGGCAATGCAAACAGATTGGCAGGTAAAAAGGTATCCCCGACTAGAATGGGGCAAGATGAGCAAAATCGGCCCAACACTGCAGTCTTCCCCAAGGGAGTCGATACTGACAAACTCTCACGAGTAGACTCCAACGGTAGGCCAGTCGATCCGCAGAAACTCTCGGCCACAAAAGAATGTGATGCACCAGAATCAAACAACACACGTGCAGTGCATGCAGAGACTAAAAGCATACCCTCGACAACCCCTCCAGATGACTGCAGATCCTACTGAGCCGTGTAGAACCTAGCCTGAGCTGGCTGGGGAGGTGCCTGTCCCCTCTGAACGTGTTGCTGCTGCTGGGGTCGCTGAGGCAGTCGAAACTGCTGCCTCTGCTGCTGCGGCCTAGGAGGCTGGTGCTGATGCTGCTGCTGAGGTGGCCTCGGTGGTGGGGGTTGCTGTCGCTGCTGCTGTGCGGGTCTCTGCTGCTGTGGACCTCTCGGCTGCTGCTGCTGCTGTGGGGGCCTCTGCTGCTGCTGCTGAGGGCGAGGACACTCCCACATACGGTGCCCCATCGCACCGCACCCAAAACAGGTGCCGGTGAACTGCCTCGGAGGTGGTGCTGAAGGTGCTGCTGGTGCTCGGAAGGCTGGGTGACCTGTGCGCCTCTGCTGCTGTGGTCGATGCTGCTGCGAGTCACCGGAAGGAGTGGGCCTCTTCCGGTCTCTCCTCTGACCGCGATCGGACTAAGAACCGGCCCACTCAGCCTCATAAATCTGGGCCTTCCGTACCACTCCCTCGAAAGTCGGGAGCTCATGCCCAATAACACGGCCTCGAAGACCATAACGTAAACCGTCCTCGAATCGGCGGGCTTTCCGCCCCTCATCATCTACTAGATATGGTGCAAATCTAGACAGTGCTACAAAACGGGCCGCGTACTGAGCCACTGTCATATCACCCGGCACCAGGGCCTCGAACTCCAACGCTCGCTGTCGTCGGATGTGATCAGGAAAATACTGTCGGTCGAATCGATCCACAAAATCCTCCCAAGTCCATACAAAATCAGCTCTTGCTGCTAGGGAGACTGACGCCCACCAGTGCTCAGCCTCACCATGAAGAAGAAACACGGCTAATCGGACTCGCCGCTTGGTCGTGTATCCCATCATCTCAAATATCTTCTCCACATCGGCACGCCATCTCTCAGCTACCGTCGAGTCTGGCTCGCCCTGGAAACGCAGGGGATCGAGTCGTCGGAACTCACGAAGAAGTGCACTCACACGGTCCGCTCGGCCTGCTCCGGTGAGACAACAGGGTGCCTGCCCTATCCCTGAAGTGCAGCCGTCACAGCCTGTAACATCTGCTGCAACTGGGAGGCACTCACGGATATGGTGGGGTACGCACCGGTCTCTGGTGGAGGAGTAACATACTCCGGATGGGCAGTAGGAATCTCTGGTAGAGGAGCTCCATCCATATGCTGGGCAGTAGGAATCTCTGGTGGTGGAGCAGGGGTCGTCGGTGGTAGTGCGGGAGTCTCAGGCGGTGGTGCGGGAGTCGCAGGTGGTGGTGCGGGAGTCGATCGGGTCACTCTCTGGCGTGCCATGTCCTACAGGAATATCGAAGGCGCCTACCAACTTGGAAACTCTTGAAGGTACGCACGTTAAGGGTCGGTAATAAAAGATCGCTAAGCTATCCGAACTAAGGACTTAATCATCCTAAACTCATAAGAGATATGTAATGTTGTTCTTAGTTATTCCCGAGTTATGCTTTGATACCAACTTCTGTCATGCCCCAAACTCGGAAACCGGGCTCACAAAATTTTCGATTGCCGAATCCAGCGCCGACAGCCTCCGTAGAACCCCATTCTCGGCTCCCAGTGCCCATATGCCAGGTTCCGATCCTGGGATGCTACAAGGAGGATTTTTCAGCATCCGTTTAATTTGTAATAAGCATAACCAAAGGCATAACCCATAAACAACAACCAAAAACTCCATCACATTTCCACTATGATCAAAAACTTTACAAGTACAATGAGCATAAAGGAAAATACAATGAGAATGGACAAAAGCTCCAAAAGATCTGCTCTGCGCTCCTGCCTCAGCGCTGCTGCGTCCTCGCGTCACCTGCACGCAACGGTCGTGCATAAGCTTATAGAAAGCTTAGAGGGTGGTGAAAGTGTGTGCACAAGGTAGTAATGCAGATATGCAGTATTAGAGTAATGTGGAACATGTTAGTGAATCCATAAATACCGTTAACCGTACTGAGGCTATGCAATGCAAGGCATGAATGATGTCGGCCATACCAAGGCTATGCGATGCGAGATGCAAGTCAAGCATACAAATCCTCATCTAAGTCCACATATCAATACAGCTCAAATCTGGAATATCACCGGGGTCTAGTACACTTTAAACCAAATTGCCGCCCCATCGCGCGCAATAAGGTAAGTGGAAGAGACCTCATTACCCACCTGCCAATATCGGGCTCGGCTCGTCGATAGCGGACCCATTCCTCGAGCTGGTCAGACTCAGCCTAGCTTGCCCCCTCCTCTCAGGTGGGTAAGGCCGCACCCCCTTCCAACCGACCATGACACAGTGGAAAGCGCAGCCTCCTGGTAATCGGCCATCGGCGCTCATGCACCCACTCGGTCTAGACGTTGAAGCAACCTCTTGGTACCATAAGGGTTTAGGGACTTTCACTCAGGGATATCTATAGCACCCCATGTAGAACAAGATTTCTGGTATCCAATCCTGCCAACCACGATATGACTGTGGCGGCTACAGCCCTGATGTCGCTAGGGAGTACAGTAACCATATCACACAATGTGAATGCATGAATCACACTCTCCAGTCATGTAGAAATCCTGCGCGTCTCGTGTGCTCATGTGGGGTAACACCGCCTAACCGAGAGCCCCTAAACAATCTGCCCAAAGGCATATGCTATGATTAGCCACCAAGCATACATATGATGCGTATGATCATGAATCATGGGACTATACTAAATATGTTATAAGGGATAGATGTTGTTCATAAGGAGATGGGCCTAGACGGCCTACAAGTATGGGCCTAACAATGGGCCTTAGGGGGAATCAGAATGCGGACATTTAACCAACATTATTCTACAATATGGACGTCAAACCAACATTGCTCCCAAGGAATCGCCCGTCGTAAACATCATTACATAAATCATGTTGGGATCACACATTACAATGGACTTTCGGTACATCCCATTGGGCCTTAAATACATCAAATGGGCCGTATCACATGGGCCTTACATTCATCAAATGGGCCGCAATAATGGGCCTCACCAATGGGCCTTATGTACATTGCAATGGGTCATAACCCATGGGCCTTAGAATGCATCTAATGGGCCTAGTCTCATGGGCCTTTCATTCACATCAAAGTGGGCCTCGACTGATGGGCCACAAATAAACTAAGATGGGCCTCCTAACATGTATCAAAGTGGGCCCACTTGAACTATAGATCTGACACATTCTTTAGCTCATGCCAACAATAATGAGCTTCTAAGAGGGTTGGGCAGATTGGATGCAACCCATGCATCATGGTGGGGCCCACGAAAGCCCACCCTCCGGTATATTACCTAATATAATGCAATATTTGTATATATATACGATAATATATATACATATATATACATATATATAGGAATATAGATACATAGAAACATATATAGAGATATAGATATATATATATATACATACATATACAGGTATATATATATATATATATATATATATATATATATATATATATATATATTATATATATATACACACACACACACACACCACACGCATTCACGCACACAACCACGCAAACAACCACGCACGCACCCACGGACACATCCACGCACACACGCCCACATGCACACAAACACGCACACACCCACCGTCCACTGGACGGTGGGAAATACATGCATCTCAGAGGGCTCCATGGTCCAGCGGACGGTGGAGAATCACTGTGGGTCCACGTGGGGCCCACTGTAATGTTTACATGCCATCCAACCCGTTGAAAGGGTCGTCCGGGCCTCAGTGAAGGAAAAACACAAATTTCATCTTGATCCAAAACTTCTGTGGGCCCCAAAAAGGTTTCAATGGTAGACCCTCAATTCTCACTATTTCCTTTGGTGTGGGCCGCCAAAACAGTGGATGGGCCTGATCTTTGGAGGGGGCCCACTCCATGGAGGGGCCCACCTAATGGACGGGATGGATGACACATATACATCATGGTGGGGCCCACGACAGGGGCCGTGGGTGGCTGCCTCCCGCCCGTCCGCCACGGTCAGCGCAGGCAGTGCCTGCACCCTCTGGCGTGTCAGCGGCTGCAGGCGGCTGCCTAATATATATTGTTTTTAAAACTGTTTTTCCACGGTTTTTCTCGTGGGGGGCCCGCACCAGGTGAATCCACCCCGACCGTTGGATTCCATGGCTCGTGACAGGCAATATGAGTCAAATATAGAAGGTATTTCAGTGTATAGGGATGTCAGAGAAAGTTTCAAGGGTGAAAAATATTGTTTTCGCTGTCATGGCCCGCAGAATAATCAGACTGACCTCAATTTTTGGCTCAACACCTAAAATACACTTGTGAAAGGAATGGACGGCGTGGATTGAATACATACATCCAGGAGGGGCCTACATGAGTGGGCCACCCACGAGCTTGGAAACAAGCTGACATTTGTGATTTCCAAATCACGTCCAGCGTCCCTGGACGCTGGATGTTGCATGTGAATACATTCGAGGTGGGCCTTGCTTAGGTGGGCCACCTCATGGAGGATGGTGTGGGTACAACACACACAAAGTGGGCCCCACTTGTAGATGGTTTGGATAGAATACATGCCTCATCGTGGGGTCCACAATATAAGGAAGATAGAGAAAGAGAGAGATAGAGAGAGATAGAGGGAGATCGGTGAGGATGGAGGGACCCCGCCACTATGGGCCCCTCATACAAACATACATCATGGTGGGTGCCACATATATGGATCATTGATCAAACAAAACGAATGAAGAACAACTATCTAAGATTACCCACCAATATGGACGGTCTAGATGACCTATCTAAAGCAAGGAAAATCAACATCATGATGGGGGCCATGGAGAATGGCCCCATCATGGAATGATTATGGTGATCAAAGCGGGCCATCGGCCACCTCTTAGGGTCCCAAGTGAGATCCAAACCATTGATCGGTTGGCCTCACTTGGCCCATCTTAAAAACATGAAAAACTACTCTTATCAAGTACCCACCGTCCGATCTTCTTGCTCCTATGGGTTCCTTAGCTCCTTAGCTTCAATTTCAAAGGAGGAGATGAGGAATGGATGGCTAGGATGGGAGATCTTGGGATGGAAAGGTGGGCCACACTTGGAGTTTGAAAGAGAGGGAGAAGCTCATACGTATGGGGGTTTGCTTGGAATGAGATTTGGAAAAGAGAGAGAGATTTGTAAAAGGAGAGAGAGATGGGTGATGTTTGATGAAGTGGTGGATGTGGTGGTGATGGGTGTGTAAGAGACTTTTTGACTTTGAAGGCATTTTGTGTAAGAAAGGTATGGGCTTGTAAGAACTTTTTGACTTTTGTAGTTGCTTGGAAATGGGTGAAAAGTGATGTGTACTTGACATGATGGGATTGATTGATGGGTGATTGATGGGACATCTCGTAGAGATTCTCTTGGGTTTCGCAACGCGCGGTGTTTTCCTCGCACCGAACACTGGCCCACATCTCCTGGCCAGAGTATCGCCTCGACGCGCGAGTCGCGTCATCGGAACCGCGGCGACGGTGCGGTCGCAATGGTACAAGTCTTGGTTTGAGTCGACATGGGTTGACGGCGTGTGAATCAGGGTCGCGCGCAACGCCGGTTAAGGGTCGAAGGTTGCCGAAATTCGACCGAAAAGACCGCGGGAACCTACAAAACGGTACGGTCTAAGATGCGGGTTTTACAGTCGCACCCAAGGACTTAATCAATGCAGTAAGGATTCGTCACCCAAGATCAAATAAGAAAATGGTAAGCTCGTCACCTCTATTAAAGTTCACTGGACACTATGGGGGGCTCATCACCCAGCATATGCTGACAACTCGGACACAGTGTCCTATACTATTATGCTCGACATATAAGCCTTTGTTTACATGATTGTATTATTCACTAATGGTTATAATTAGCTATTGCAATCAAAGGAAATTGTGGTATCCTAGATTCAACAATGTATTAGGCAATGAACAAACAATTAAATGAACAACTCTAGATGGTACCTATCCAGTGGAAAAAAAGGGAACTTCGGCAAAACTAGTATTGGTTGTAAAATAACTCGTGTAACCCTAACTATTGTTGGTTGACCATGTTATGCCTTGATCGACCAAATAAGCCTGTGAAGGCCATTCGAAAGATAGTCCACTATTTAAACAAATTCTAGAGCTTGATCCACAACAATCCATCCACACACACACACACACACATATTATCATGTACATTATCATAAGCACATATCAATATACACAATTATCAAGATATGACAATTAGGTTTATTCACCAACACTTGACTATTAGTCTAGGCAAATCTATCGCAACAAGTAACACAAATGAATTTCAATTTCTTGATTTCATATAAATCAAATATTTTATCAAACATATTATCAACTAATTAGAAATTAACATAAGGATTATAATAATAGAGCAATTTTAGCATTTGTAGCATAGACAATTCCATCAAACTTAAGAAATCACTTATTGTTATTGTCAAGAGCTAATAGAGGAAAACTTAGAAGGAATAGTCCTCACCTTTGGAGGAGATTTCTAAATCTAACTGCACCTAAGGTTTAAGATTTGTGAAAGGTTTAACTTTCCTAAACCAATTTTAAAGAAATCTCAATTAAAAATAGGGAAATAACAAATTAACTCAATTGTAATGTAGGGTGAAGATTTACCTCCAATTTTAGGTAGGAGTTGATTACTCGGAGTATTAGGCAACTTTATGGTGGATTTACAACATTTCCCCCCTCCATTAACAAAATCCCCAAATTCTAGCCATCTCTCTCTCTCTCTCTCTCTCTCTCTCTCTCTACACTATAACCTTGCTAATTAGGAAAAATTCGTATGGAAAGGGAACTATTAAAATAAGGTATTTATAGTCATATTTAGAGATTTGGCCACCGTAGAAATGAGGCTAATGGTTTATTAATATAATAGTTGATTGATTTTGGCTTTTAGGGCCCATATTGGAGTGCACAGGTCGATTTAAGCCATGAAATAGTCACTGTAGGTGGTGATCTATGCAAGGCTCTACTCACCTCGCAATTTAGACATGCTTATCGATGGAAATGGTTAAGAGATCAATTTAACAGTGGTCGATCGTCGATCAGGGTCGTGGTTATAGGGATATTCATAGAAAAATAGTTAAGGTTGATATTCTTGATTTGATCGCCAACTAATGATTTGAATGTCTCAATATTGAATAAATCTAAATTAGTGTAACTAACTTTCCTTTTAGAAATATCTACAAAACTTCCATTCTTTGCTAGTCTTCACACATTCTCATGTGCTCGTTTGCAGCTCCAAGTTGAATGATTCGGCATACGGTCTCAACCATTCAATCTATATGGCACATCTAGCCCATTAAGACAAATGCATTTCTATAGCTTCGAGGTCAATGACCCACTAACGAATAGTCTAGAGCTTGTTTAGTTAATCTAACCATTTCTGGGGTGATTTAGGAAGTCGGGTTTCTTATGTATGAAGGTTAGGGTTTGGATGATCTAAGTTTATCATTTGGTCTTCACAAGATTAGCAAAAATGGTGAATTGGCCTCGATTATTCTAAACCATTGATTCTTAAGTCATAAGGGTAATTCAGCCAATTCGGGTTATGTACATAGAATAGTCTAGATCTAATCTGTTAGTTATCACAATTTTAGGTGGATCTTCATTAAACTATAATTATTCTGATTAATTGATGGTGGATTACCTAGATCTTAGCCCTCGAAGGATAGATCACCGGGTTAGGCCCAAGATTTAAGTGATCGTGCCTTTGCTTTGGCTTTTCAAGGGTAGTTAATTGAATTTGTATGGTTACGTAGTGGTAATAATTGTGTATATGATAGGATTGAGTATAGTGAAATATACAAGGTGTTATAATCTCCCCCATAGACAAAATAAATTTGTCCTCGAAATTTTACATGTTCGTAGTTTTCGAGTATATGAGGGTAGTTCTTACGGACTTCAACCTCGGTATCCCACATGGCTTCTTCTACTGTATCGTGTGACCATAACACCTTCACCAGTGGGATGACTTTGCTGTGAAGCACTTTCTCCTTTCTGTCATAGATGCGAGTTAGCTATAGAACATAGGTGGCATCTAAAAGTGCCCTTGTTTATCAATCTATGTGAAAGTTGAGTCCTAGAGTCAAGTGAACCCCATATGAAGAATACAAGACCAAAGACTCACCAAGTTGAAGAAGTTCGAGTACGCTATATAGGTATATTAAGCCTCAGTTCCCTAACCAAACCCTATCAGGTAAAAGCCCCACTTAAAATGGTCTAAACTTGCCCAAAACCATGTTTGCAAAAACCCTGGTAAGTTTAGATTTATAGTTAATTTAAAGTTTGTGGAGAATGAATCAATTGGCAAAAATTCATGTTCTATCAATTGCAATTGAGACACCTTTAATGACATCGAACACCGGTTTGATGGCATTGGAAAAAAGGTCAAACAGTTTAACAAGTAAGCTGTGAAAATCCTGGATATCTTCGATGGCATCGAAGGAAGTTTGATGACATCGAAACTTAAGTTTCGATGGCATCGAAGGAAGTTTGATGACATCAAACCCACTTCGATGAAATCAATATATGGCCATCTATCTCCAGCAAGCTTTAAAAAAAATCTAATGTTTTTGATGACATTGAAGTAAGTTATCAATGGCATCGAAGAAGGTTCGATAACATCGATATTTGGACCAGTTTGTCTAGCAAGCCTTCAAGGAAAATCTTATAATTCTTGATGGCATCGAAGACCTTTCAATGACATCGAAATTCAAATTCAATGGCATCAAAAGTTTGATCGATGAATTGAGATATTGACAAATCTGTCTAGAGAGTTTTCACAGGCAAATCAAGTTATTCTTGATGGCGTCGAACTGTAATTGATGACATCTTCGTTGGCATTGAAAGACTGTTCGATGGCATCGAAATAATACTCAAACTGTCCAACAACCAAAGTGTATTTTTCAAGGAAAATATTGATGGCATCAAGCTATCTTTCGATGACATCGAAGGTCCTTTCTATGACATCGAACAAAATCTGTCCAACACCTATTTGAAAATCTTGGAATAGGAAGTCGATGGCATCGAAGAAGGTTCGATGGAATCGAAGGGAGCTTTGATGGCATCGACAATGACAGATATCTGCCCGTTTTTTTACCATTGGAATTTTACTCTATATATCACTTAGGGTTACTTCTTGGCTTTTTGAGTGAGCATTGAAGAGATCTTTGAGACAATGATTGCTATAGTTAAGACCTTTACTCTTAAGCCCTTTTTCCCATAGGAGTTCATTATTTAATACATGGCTTAAAGGCATTTATTAGAACATTCATATCTTAGATTGAACTATGAAATCCAGCCTTCATTGATCATCCATCAGTACTCTTTAATGGAAAATCATTATGTTAGGATCCTTGAATTCTTAGCTTTTGAGAATCTTCTCTAGCTCTTAAAGACTAATCATTAACTAGAGTAGATCGATCCAAACCCTAATCCAACAACCTCAGTACCCTTGATTGGAGCATCTACAAGCCATTGTAGTTCAAGGGAGCTGAAAACTCTTCATCAATAGGAAGATCTTCATCGACATGTGTTAAAATGGGGCTCACTTACAAGTACTAAGGTCCATTGATTCCGAAGCTCTTTCCTTGTGTAGGATTGGGATTTAAAGTTTGGTTCTATAAACTCGCTAAGACCTTTCATAGGCCTCCAATGGGAAAATACGTGTAGAGTCCTTGTGTAGGATCTATTACCTTGTGTAGGCACCTTAGGTTGTCTTGAGTAGGCACCTTAGAGAACCTTGTGTAGGTTATAAAGGTTTATGGTTAACCTGATTTAAAACCATTGGATAGTGAAGTCCGGTACACTCATGGGTTGAGTGCATCCGCTGGGAGTAGAGTAGGCACATAGCCGAACCACTATATATCGTTGTGCTTGTGATGCATGCTTTTCTTTATGTGGTGTTGATTCATGATATGTTTAATTCCTACACACTACATGTTTGATGCAATGCAGGCTTTGTATATTTCACTATCTTAACTTTTGATTGTGAATGGTTTTCTTTTAATCTTGTTTAATCAGAGCTGAATTGTTAGTATTTGTTTTAAGAGGATTAAAGTTTAGAAAAGTCCTATTCACCTTCCTTTAGGACACTTGGACATAACTCTGTACTTCATTAGTAGTAGTTTACCCGTAATTTCAGCATCATCATGCAACTCCATATATTCTCACTTGATAATGTGTGACAGATTAAGAACATACTTCTTCAGCATCGATATATGGAATGCATTATGTACATTTGAGAGAGATGTTGGTAGTGCAAAGCGATACGCCACTATATTGATGTGATCCATGATTTGAAATGGAATTATGTAGCTGAAATTGCGGTAATGACCGCTCTAGTAGAAGTAGGAATAGGTCAAAGTGTCCTAGAGGGGGGTGAATAGGACTTTATAAAATATTATGACCATTTAGAATCCTATTACCATTATCTTGATTTGATATAATGATTTATCAAGATATCTTGAACTTAACTCTAATGGCTTCCAAGCCAAATAGAGGATTCAATCACAAGACTATTCAATATCTAAACAGTATATGAATTTAGTCTATGATGGATGCACTGAGTGACCGTGTGTGAGATGTGATACTTATCAATTCTAAATAATCATGCATCACACGATCATTCAAAGTAAACACAATAAGAGAATATGCAAATAACAATCTCAAACGCAGTCGTTTTATAGTGGTTCGGCTATGTGCCTACTCCACTCCGGTGGACGCACTCAACCCTTGAGTGTATCAGATTTCACTAATGGAGGTTTCAAATCAGGTTCACCTCAAACCAGCAATGCTGACTATAGGACCTACACAAGGTACCTAACATGCCTACACAGAGGCACAAGTTTATGCCCTACACAAGAGCAAAGGTCAACATGAAGCACCTAGGTTGTATGCCCTACACAAGAGCAAAAGATCCACATAAGGAATCTCAGTTTTAGGCCACATAGGCCAAGGATCCACACAAGGGAACTAGAGTTTATGCCCTACACAAGAGAAAAGGTCAACACAAAGCACCTAGGTTTTATGCCCTATACAAGAGCAAAGGATCCACACAAGGAACCTAGAGTTTATGCCCTACACAAGAGCAAAGGTAAAAAAAAAGCACCTAGGTTTTATGCCCTACACAAGAGCAAAGGATCCACATAAGGAACCTCAGTATTAGGCCACACAGGCCAAGGATCCTCACAAGGAACCTAGAGTTTATGCCATACATAAGAGCAAAGATCAACACACAACACCCACACGTACTCTCTTGTCAGAGGCCTCCTATGAGGACTTGAAAGGGGTTAGAAGCACCTTTGACCCAAACCTACAAAAAGAATGATCAAAAGGGTCTTTGGACTCTAATGACTTACAGATAAGTAGGTGAGTCCCATTAACCACATTGATGAAGATCTCCTCCTTGATAATGAGAATTTTTCAGCTCCCTTAATCCACAACACTTGATGATGTTCCAATAAAGGCGATGGGTTGGGCCAAGGTTATGTTGGAATCCTACTCTATTAAATGTTTTCCTATTTTAGAGAAGGAGTGATTCCAAGCATTCAAGCATTCAAGGTATCCCAGCTCAATGATTTGCAATTAAGGTAGTAGTTAGATGATCCTTGAATGGGGAAGTTCATTCCTCAATCCACTCTATTTAATATCAATGATGAGGATAGATTGAAGGATGAACTTCCATGAGAAAAGGAGCTTAGGGTAATTAGTATGCAACACTCTCTCAAGGCTCTCTCTTTTTTTCTCACTCTGCAACCAAGAACAAGCTCTCCTTAAATAGACAAAAAGCTCCAACAGTAATAAAGATGTCAGATTCTGACTGAGTTCGATATCATCGGGCCTGCTTTGATGTCATTGAAAGAACACTTTCGATCCCATCGAAGCAAGGTTCGATGATACGAACTCCACTAACGAATATACCTAGAAGTTTTTGACCGAGGATCGATGCTATCGAGAAGGCGTCAATGTCCTCGGAGTTTGAATTCCGATTTCATCGACCTTCTGTTTAATCCATTTCGATAGCATCGATCATATATCGATTTCATCGATATTTGAATTACAATCATATTGAGCTAATATCGATTCCTCGGTCATTCCCGTATGATTTACCTTATAAGATTGCTGGAATAGTTTTGTTCAGATTCGATCTCATCGATATACCTTCAATATCATCAATATACCTTCGATATCATCGATATTTGAATTCCGATAACATCGAGTATGGTTTCGAGTCCTCGATCTTTCTAGATGATTTTCCTCTGAAGCTCGTTGGGCAAAGACTTGACCGAATTCGATGATATCGAATGCATATCGATATCATCGAAGTTTGAATTCAGATGATATAAAAGATGATTCGATATCTTGAGCAATGCAGGATATTTTTCAAAACTTGCTAGACAAGGCTCAAAGTAAATCGATATCATCGATTCTCCTTTGATGTGATCGATATTTGAATTTCAATATCATCGAAATGTTGTTCAATTTATCGAACATATTGTCCAAAATACTTTGTGGTTGCTAGACTTAGAATGGCCTAATTCAATGATATTGAGTGGTTTTTGATATCATCGAACGTGAGTGTTCGATGCCATTGATGTGTACTCGATACCATCGAATAGTGTCTGAAAAACTTGGAGGATTTTCCTGTTCTAAAACTCAAGTTTATAGACATACATTCCTATGTTGTTATAAGACTTTTAAGACTTTTGTTTACCTGGGTGTTTTGGGACATGGGATGTGAGGCTAAGTTTACCTTTGATGAGTTCGGATCACACATCCAGTTGAGGCAGACGCTTGATGATCTTCATATGGGGCCCACTTGTCTTACCGACTCAACTCTCACGCTAATTGACAAACCAGGGCACTTTCAGTAGCATGGGGTCATCTTTCTTTTCTTGTCAAAATGCAACATTCCCTTCATAAGAGGACCTTTAAGAAGAAATGTCTCCCACTACGAACTCTAAATGTTTCCTTCATGTATCAGTATAACTTTCTACCTACTCTGAGCCATCAATAGGCGACGCCTGATTATGTCAATCTTCTTGGATGTGAGTTGTATTAACTCCATTCTGATTAGGCTCTTCTCTCCAACTTCAGTCCAAGAGTGTGGAGCTTGACATGGGTGCCCGTATAAGGCTTTGTAAGGTGCCATGCCGAGGCTAGCTTGAAGTTAAGCGCACATGCCCTGAGCATTTCTTCTACAGTCTAATTTACTCATTTAGTTTGTCCGTCTGTCCAAGGGTGGAAAGTGGTAATGCATTTTGGTGACACACCCATAACTTTCTAAATTTAGGTCCAGATGATAGATGTGAATCAGGAGTCTCTATTTGAAATGATCTTATAAATGAAGCTTTTTATGTCCTATTTGGGGGGGGGGGGGGGGGGGGGGGGGTGGGAGGGGGGGCTTGAATATGACTTAAACAATTTTTTATAATCAATATCAGAGAATAAATTCAGAACAACAATTAATATTGAAATATTGATTTCAATTGAGTCGTCGGACAACCTTCACCCAATCTCTCAAGTAGGACAACCTTATTTCATGACTTCCTCAATTTCAATATTTCAAGATAATAAATACAGGGAAAAGATTATCAATTACCATAAGATAAATAGAGTTATAGTGGTTCGGTGTTAACACACACCTATTCCACTCCCAAAATTACTTCTCCACGTAATTTTGGCTTTCTAGTATAACTAAGGTTTTCATAGGCTTACCTCAATAACCTCTTACAGTTTGTGATTTTCATAGATTATCACAACTAACCTCAAGTGATTTTAATGGGCTTAACGCTTCTTAACCCAATGAGATTTTTCTGGGCAATCTTAATCAACCCAAAGTAAAGGTGATTTATTGGATGAAAACTATCTTCTTAAAGACGTGAGTCGAAGTGAAGATATCGGTGAAGCCTTTGAAGATGAAGCTTTAGTAGATTCATCAATCTTTTTTTTTTTTTTTCTCAGATAAGGATAAATTAATGTATGCACAACCAAGAAGGATCTAGGGATAGATAATTTTTTTAAGAGAAAACCTTAAAAGCGATAGATTCAATCCTCTATTCTCAATTTGAGTATATGCCACTCTCTATTTGAATTTAACAAGGCTTAAGAAGATAATTGAATAAGCTACAATATAATATATGAATGATAATGCAAATATAAGATTTTTCTCTTTTGTTTCTTGTATTCTTTCTCTCTGTTTTTCCTATTGTAAAATTGTCAGAAATGAGCTCTATTTATAACATAAAGATTAAAGCTTCGGTTAACTTAAGAATCCCTTTGGCTGGTCGAAGTTTCATGATTTTGTTTCAACGGCTAGCATATTTTGTGGGATCTGATTTGAGTTAATCTTAGGCTGGCTCGAGACATAATTCAGCTGGGGTTCAGCTGGTCTAAGATTCATGAAAATCAAAATCACATATTGTTGGAAACTTGACCTAGGCTACTCTCGGGCTTACCCGAGATGGTTCGGTTGGCCGAAGACGGGGTTAGGCTAGCTGAACAACCTTGAAGTTTAACATAATAACGCAATAAATTACAACTTAGAAAAACCACTAAGATATACTTTAAAACTAGGATCATTCCTAAGGTCTTCTTTACCTATAGGTTGGCATACAATTGGTTTTTCTTTTGAAATTCTTCCGAGCCTTCTGATCTTGAGATGTTGAGTTGCACTCTGGTCTTGAAATGTTGAATTGAGCTGAAGTTTCATACAATATATATTATTTCTACTAAATTGGACAATCAACTTGTGTGCCTATAACACTTACAGATTTATAATGGCACTTCATGTAATTATACAATTTCCTTGATGTACAACTTGGCTAGGTCATCAACGAAGGTGGTCACGTAAACATGTAGAAAATGAGCCGATTTAGACAGTCGGTCGACAATTACTCAAATTCAATTGGGACATCTTTACTAGCCTAGAAATAAAATCCATAAAAATGTAATCCCAGTTCCACTTGGCAATAAGCATAGGCTACAAGAGACTTGGTGGTCTGCGATGCTCGGCCTTGACCTATTGACAGGTGAGGCATCTAAAGACAGTTCGCGATCTCACTCTTCATATTATACCACCAGTAAGTGCGCTTCATGTCTTGGTATATCTTTGTACTTTTCAGGTGGATTGCTAATTTGGAGCGATGAACTTCATCTAGGACTTCTTCTTTAACTCATTAATACTCGATACGCATAGTCATCCATGAAAACACAGACCATCATAAACACCAATTGTCCATTCCGAGTCTTCTTCTTGGGTTCTCTTTCTTTTATTTTCATTAAGAGTTCATCTTGATCTTGTGCCGCAATGATTCGACTATCGATTGCTGGTTTAAGGTGAATGTGGGATATTCTTTGATAGGGCTCTTCTATCCTCATCTTTAACTCAAAGTCTTATATGAATTCCAACATATTTCATTCTCTCAACATAAGCGGCACCACAAATTCATGAAGTTTCTTTCTACTTAAGGTGTCTGCCACCAAATTTGCCCTATTAGGGCAGTAGGACACCTCGAAATTGAAATCTTTCAACGTCTCTATCCAAAGGTGTTGATGCATGTTTAAATTCCACTGGATGAAAATGTACTTCAAGCTCTTGTGGTTGCAGTAGAGCTTGAATTCTTTGCCATATAGATAATGTCTCCATAGCTTGAGGGCAAATATCATTGCCGCCAACTCAAGAACATGAGTGGGGTAGTTCTCTTCATGCTTCCTTAACTATCGGGAGGCAAACGCAATCTCTCTTTCTCTTTGCATGAGTACACATCTTAATACAACATGTGACATGTCAGTATATATCACGTACTTGACTCCTTGCTCTAAAAACAAAAGTACATGTGCGAATGTTAGCTTGGTTTTTAACTCCTGAAATACTTTCTTTGTTTCTTCATTCCATTAGAATTTAATGTCTTTGTGGGTTAGCTAGGAAAGCGGTCGAGAGTTATCTTTGAGAACCCTTCAATGAATTGCATATAGTAATTGACCAATTCAAGGAAGCATATCACTTCAGTGATTGAGGTGGGTTTCTCCCAATTCTACATAGCTGCGACTTTTGCATGATCTACCGTAATGCTTTAATGAGTGATGGCATGTTTGTGGAATTTCACATCTTTTCAAAAATTGCATTTCCTAAACTAAGGGAACAATTGGTGTTGCTTAAGCATATTGAGGACTGCTCGTAGATGTTCTTTGTGCCTCTTGGAATAATTAGAATGTCCTCAATGAATATAATAATAAATCTGTATAAATATGGCCTAAACACCATGTTCATGAGATCCATGAACACTGCGGGAGCATTGGTGAGTCTAAAGGGCATCTTGAGAAATTCAGAGTACTCAAAATTCATCTTGAACGCGGTCTTTGCCACATCTTCCTTCTTGATCTTCATCTAATGGTACCCAGATTATAAATCTATTTTAGAGAAATACTAGGCACCCTGTAGTTGGTCAAATAGATCATTGATCCTTCGCGATGGGTACTTGTTCTTTATCATGATTTGGTTTAGCTTGCGGCAGTTGATACAGAGTCATAAACATCCATCCTTCTTCCTTATAAATAGCATTGGGGCACCCCATGGTGATACACTAGGCTGTATAAAATCACGGTCCAAAAGTTCATCAATTTAAAATCTTAACTCCTCCATTTCACATAGAGGCATTTGGTATGCGCTAGTGAGATTGGTGTCACACCATGCACAAGATCAATGGTGAAATCAATTTCTTGTTGTGGAGGTAGTTTAGGTATTGCCCTAAATACGTCTTCAAATTCTTGCATTAATAGTGTATCAGATAACGTTAGTCCATCATAGCCTTCTTCTCAAGTAGCTAACTGACCTTGATAGGGAATGTGAAAGGAGTCTCACTAGGCTCTTATATAGTGATAGTCTAGGTGTCACAATCTATTTTAGCCTTCATAGCGATCAACCAATCCATACCCATGATAACATCGTAATGGTATATATTGGCTATGGTCAAGTTGATTTGCACTTCTCTACTTCCCAAAATAATAGGATACTAAGGGCAAGACGTGGTAGCGTCGGAATAAGTTTTTGTAGCCGATACTATTGCCAATCTAAGTGTAGGAGCGGTATCTAAATTCATCCATTTTGTGAGAGAATAAGAAATGAAAGAAGTTGTAGCCCCGGTGTCAGTTAGAATGAACATAGGTGTACCATAGATATAAATGGTACCTTCAAATGCTCGCGGGACATGATCAACTGTATCTGGTGCTTAGTCGTCAGTGCATGAACCCGAGCATACTATACTTGATTAGCAGTAGGGGCGACTGACTTCTGTGGAGGACAACCCAATTACATTGGAGGAGTGGTGATCCTACACTGTCGGAGCATAAAAATTGATTAAAAGGAGTAGGCAAAGAAAGAAGATTGAAGAAATAGATTAAAAGAAGCCAAGTTGTGAGGCCGAATTCAAGTTGCGCGGTTTGGATAAGTTCCGCGGGAATTCAAGCACGGGACCACGCAACTCATCATAGTTGCTAGAGTCCGCGCAACTTATCATTGAGATGTTTGTGTTGAAGAATGAAAATGATGCGAAATGGGTCCCATGGCACAAGATTCAAGGATTCACACGTGTGAAAGCCTATAAATACCCCCTTCTCCCCTTCATTTGAGAGATCAGATTTCTTAGAAGATTGGTACCTTTGACAGATATCGAAGAGAGAAGAGAGGGAGAGAGCAAGGCAGGGCCGTACAACTCCTCGGCCCGCGCAACTCAGTTTTCTTCAAGATACTTCAATATCTCTTCATATTATTCATGAAGGCATATATGTGAAAGAAGACCCACACAACTCTTCTCCTATGGAGGCTCGAATGATATGAGCCGAAATGCTATCAAAATTTACATTTGAATCCATTCAATACTTGTACTTTTAATCATAAAAACTTGATCTTGGAATTAAAGGATAAGAAGGATGTAAACGAATTCAGAATAAATGAAATGTGATGATTATTCTCTTCATTTATTTTCTTTGTTGTTATTAAGTGAGATAATTCCCAAATCAAATACCATTCGTTTCTTGTTGAAACAAAATGGCGACTCTGCTGGGGACCATCTATCTTACTTGATACTAACTTAGAAACAATACAGAGAATATTATCATAGTTAAGACGCCAAAATGATGACTCTGAATGGGAACATCCACCCTTTCATCTCTAAAATAAGGTATATAATTAAACACTGATTGATATCATTTTGGTACCTTTGATAGAATTATAATACGATACATACATTCAAGCTATAATCGATGGAAACCATTGCAAGCAAAACAATCTTTTACTTCTCGTCGACGAGATTTGTTATAGAATATGCCCATGATCAATCTTCGATTTATGAGAAACAGTTTGTGTTGATAAAAAATGACAAATCTCAATCCATGACTGGAGTCATAATTGTCTCACCATTAGCATAAAAAAAGTAATGACTAGATAGTTGTGTCATGCCGAAGGCCAAGAACCAGAAACACCGTAACTACCAGTACGAGTTTATCACCACAAAAAAAATCGAAGGACCGATAACACGGAATGTAGCTAGAAACAATCCTGAACTTGCTCTTCCAGCGTTATACCTAGGAAAATTAGTTCCTTCATTAATGTCGCAGGACTTTTCGGCTTTGCCCGTGGCTAACACTCGATGGACAAGAAACGAAAAAAGGCAAATCACCTATGAGAAACATATCAGTTTCCATATTACCCCAAAATGCATCTCCACAGGTCGTGTCATAATCATCTAAATTTTACGGAAGCACAGGAGATCCAAATGGAACTCCTCTCTCATTAAGCCCCATCATGCTAAGGTGTTCCTACTCTACTCCAACGACTGATTTGTCAAAAAGTGGAGAAGGTACCTTATATATGACAGGAACAAGTCAAGGTCCACCACCGATTGTAGAAGATCACATACCCGAGATGCCACAAGCTCAAAGAACACTAATGGAAGAATGCAGGAATCTCTGAGAAGCTTTAACCACTCTGACACATAATGTGGCTCAGATTGTAGCTCTTCCAATGATGGCTATCACAAATGAACATGAATGATAACTTGAGGGCTCATAGCCACCGAGAGCAGGATGACATGAATCTGCTCCTGCAATAAGATCGATAACTCAAAGAAGAAGTACCGTAAGTAGTTGCAGAGGCTGTCATAACTGAAAGAGAGAGGGAGAATGTCGGACGATTTCGTTACAGGACACCTTACCCAAGAGAGGTGGAGGATGTACCTTTCCCAGCTAACTTCAACTACCCAGATTTTCAGAAATTCAATGGGGATGGATCTCCGGATGAACACCTCATGCACTTCATTACAACAATGGGTAACTTCTCTACTGTCTCACAGTATTGTTTGAGAGTATTTGGGTCTTCGTTGATAGGGAAAACCTTCCAATGGTACTCTAGTTTAGCGCCAGAATCGATACAAACATGGGAAGAAATGCAGGATGCCTTTATGTCAAATTTCTTTTCATCAGATCAGGACGTTAGCATTATGGAACTAGCTTCTGTACGACAAAGAGAAGGCGAACCTGTAGCAAAGTTTATAGATAGATTGAAGACATTGTGAGCTTCGTGCAGACAATTACCTGAGGAGAAAGAACAAGTGAAAATGTGTTTAAATTCTATGGAGACTGGAATTACATTTGGTCTCACTAGTGCTGACATAAGAACCTTCCGTGATCTGGCTATGAAAGCTCATGCATTGGAATTAATGACCAAGAAAATGCAAGCATTTCATTACAAAATAGGTAGGAGAGGACATGGTAGACTGATGGAAAATGTTGTGGACTGAGAAAAGAAGAATGATATTCCAGGTGACAGAAAAAGAATAGAGAAAAGAGAAGAGTCAATCGTTATAGAGGCAGATTCCATGATAAGAGGCCAACATCCCTTAATTCCCATGAAGGATTTACGTTTGAGAAGGAAGATGTCACCCTCATGATGAAACATTTACTAAGTACAGGGACAATAGAGTTACCCCCGTCCAAACGGCCTGAAGAAGCAGAAATGACGAAAGAAAGAAATTTCTGCCATTATCATCGTTTGTTGGGACATCCCACAGAAAATTGCTTTTCACTGAAATGCATAATTTAGAAGATGATAAATAAGGGTGAGATTATAATAGGAAAAGAGAAAGAAAGAAGTAGAAAAGCGTCGATAAACATGATCTCTGGTCGAGAGATTATATACGAGAAAAAGGGAGGGCTCAGGAAGAAGAAAAATAGCCGCACAAATACCGATAATTCTGTAGAACGATGGGTAAAGCTGCAACGATCACATTATGCTCAGGAAAAAGAGTAACAAGTCCTCTCCAAAAATAAAAAGCTGAAGTGTTACGGGAAAGAATATCCGGAATGCACATCGATAACAATAGAAAAGAAGAAAAGAATGAAGTCGAAAAAGTAACTTATAATGTGATAAGCCATCTGAAAGGTATACCAGCTGATTAAGTGTGTATGATGCACTACAGTTATCAGAAGATTGTAGACACACTCTGATTCAGGCCTTATCAGATAATGAGGTTAGAAAAGCATTACTCATAGAGATGGGAGGCATAGAGCAAGAGATACAAAGTAGTTGCATGCCTGTCATTTCCTTCTCCGACGATGATTTGACTTGTGATAGGGAGTATAAAAGGCCATTAATGATCATGGGTAATATTTGTGGTACACAAGTTAAGCAAATAATGTTGGATAATGGATCAGCAGTGAACCTGTTACCACTAACAGTGTTGAATAAACTCAGATATCGTCGTTCACATTTACGCCCTAGTGGAATGATGATACAGGGCTTCAACCAGGATGGGCAACGTGCGCTAGGGAAGATTACATTAACTCTAGAGATAGGCGAGTTAGCGACAAATGTCATTTGTCATGTCATCAATGCGGTGACGACATATAACCTCCTATTGGGTAGGCCATGGATGCATTAGTATGGTATCATACCATCCACCCTACACCAATGCTTCAAGTATTGCAAAGACGAAGTTCAGTACAAGGTAACAACTGATGCAAGATCATATACAGAAGTAAAAGCTTTCTTTGTTGATGCCAGTTACTATGATGGATTCGCAACAGAAGATAAGGAGAAGAATGGTGAGAAAAAAACCTCAAGAAGAAATACACAGAGATAATAGAGAAAGAAGCCGCAAAAATGGAATTTTCTAGGAAAGTGAACACAAAAAAGAAGTTTTATTTCGTGCCAAAACACTTGAGACAACCGGGAGAGCCTTCATTAACATTATTATCACCCGAGCAGCTGGAGATTCTATAGTCGAATTATACAGTGCCATTGCCATATGCTAAAAGGAACAAGCCATTTTCGACTATCCCAAAAAGATTTCACGTCAAATCTAGTTTAAAGTATCCCGAGCCGATCAAATTTTATGCACCTTCAGAAATGAAAGTAGAAGAAAGAGCCAATAAAAGTATAAGTTATGAAAAACTGACATTTGAAGATCTTAAGAGATATAGTCTAGCTAGCAGAAAAATTATAAAGAACATGTGTTTTAACTATGAAGAACCAACTGGCTTAAACTATGGAAAAGGAATCCAGATTCCAATCGGAGTAAATGAGAAAAAGCGAGAGAAATTCCACGGATTGGGGGCAGAATCTTCAGTAAATATAGTTACAGTTGATTCTGTAGAAGAAACAAATTTTGAAATAATTAAGCATCCTTAAACAGCTCCAAAACAGATGGAAGATGGGGGGCAGTCGACACTTGACAGTTTGCGAGAAGTAAATCTAGGCACGGAAGAAGAACCACGGAATACATTTATAAATGCTAGTTTTCTCGAACAAGAAGTAGATCAATATATCAAACTCCTGAAAGAAAATAAGGATGTATTCGCTTGGACATATGTAGAAATGTCAGGATTGGAACCACCAGTAGCAATGCATTAACTGAAAATCTCCAAAGATAAAAGGCCAATCAAACAAGCACAAATGCAATTCTATCCAGATCTAATTCCCCTGATAGAAAAAGAAGTAAATAAACTGATAAAGGTTGGATTCATAAAAGAAGTCAAATATTCTAAATAGATATCAAATATTATCTTGGTGAAAAAGAAAAGCAGACAAATCAGGGTATGTGTTGATTTCAGAGATTTAAATGAGGCCTGCCCGAAAGACGACTTCCCGTTGCCAATAACCGAGCTATTAATCGACAGTACAACGAAATACGTTGTTATGTCCTTCATGGATGGTTATGACGGGTATAACTAGATAAGAATAGCTCCAGAAGATGAAGAAGCCGCGACATTCAGAACTTCATTGGGAATTTATTGATACAAAGTTATGCCATTCAATCTCAAGAATACCAGTGCAGCATATAAAAGAGCAATGCAGAACATCTTTAAAGATATGATGCATAAGCATGTTGAATGTTATGTAGATGATTTGGTAATCAGATCAAACGACCATGAGGAACATCGCGAACATTTGATTTCAGTCTTCTGTCGGCTCAGAAAGAAACAACTGAAGATGAATCTGGCTAAATGTGCTTTTAGTGTATCGTCAGGAAAATTCCTCGGCTTTATTATCAGACATAGAGAAATTGAAATTGACCCAAGAAAAGTCAAAGCTATTCAAGAAATGCCACCACCAAAAACATTGAAAGAATTAAATTTTTATAAGGAAAGTTAGCATATATTCGCTATTTTATCTCTAACCTAGCTAGAAGATGTCAGCCATTTTCTCACTTAATGAAGAAATGAACAGAATTCGTATGGGATAAGTCATGTTAGAATGCGTTCGATTCAATCAAAGAATTGTTGAAGCAACCTCCAGTATTGGCAGCTCCTGTGAAAGGTAAACCACTCATTCTATACATATCTCCAGTTGAGAATTCACTAGGAGCTCTACTGGCACAGGCAAATGAAAATGGGAAGGAAATTGCGCTTTATTATTTGAGTCGAACTCTGATAAGTGCAAAATGCATCTATTCGCCAATCAAGAAAGTATGCTTGACATTAATATTTGCAGTGCAGAAACTAAGACATTATTGCCTTTCTCATGATATAATTCTAATCTCACGAGCAGATCCCATAAAATTCTTAATGGCTAGGCTGATGTAATTAGGAAGATTGGCCAAATGGATGCCGATGCTTTTAGAATACACAATTACTTATGAGCCGACAAAAGCAGTAAAAGGACAGGCAATGGCAGATTTCTTGGTAGCTCATCCTGTAATAAACAATGAAATAATCAGTGATGATTTCCCAGATGAACAAGTGATGATGATTGAATTGTCAAAATCATGGCAAATGTACTTTGATGGTGCTTCTCAATTGTCAGGAACAAGTGTTGGAGTGATATTCATCAGTCCTCAGGGCGATTTATTGCCTTACTCTTTCGCGTTAGGTATTGCGTGTACCAATAATGAAGTTGAATATAAAGCTCTTATCATTAGAATGGAGATAGCTTAAGAAATGAAAATAAAAGCACTGTAGATTTTTGGGGACTCCAAGTTGGTTATAAACCACTTGACAACCGAGTTCAAAATAAGAAAACAAGAACTCCTGCCGTACTATCGACGAGCACAGCAATTACTAGAGCAATTCTATGATGCTGAAATTAAACATATATCGCGATGTGAGAATGCATGGGTAGATACTTTAGCTAGCCTGGTAACAACTTTATCCTGTCTAGATCGAAGTCCCCTTCAAGTAACAATAGAAGAAAGAAGATTTTTACGATCATCTGAAATCATTAATGAAGCCACTGAAGCACTTCCTATATCATGTTTGGATGTTACAACAGACGATTGGTGCCAGCTTTTTGTGGATTTCCTCAAATACGATATTCTGCTAGAGGGCCCAACACAAAGGTTATGGATCAAGCAGAGATCAAAGAAGTTCATTATGTGTAGTGAAGTGTTATACAATAGATCTTATAACAAAATGCTATTACAGTGTTTAAATACGAAAGAAGTAAATCAAATATTGCAAGAAGCCCATTTTGGAGAATGCGGAGCACATTAAGCCAGCCAAAATTTATTCCATCGGGTACATTGAATGGGGTATTACTAGCCCACCATGTTCAAAGACACTATCAATTATACGAAACAATGTCATGAATGCCAAATCCATGGCGATGTCATACATGTGCCTCCTGAAGATCTTCATCAATCAGTAGCTTCCTGGCCTTACGCTACCCGGGGACTTAATGTCATCGGTCCCATAAATCCGCCTTCATCTAAAGGAAAACAATACATTCTAGCAGCTATAGATTATTTCTCTAAATGGACTGAAGCAATTGCACTACGAAATGTCAAAGAAAAAGATGTCGTGAATTTCATTCAACACGTGATAATATATCACCATGGTATTCCAAAAAGAATAATCACAACTAATGGAATCCACAAAGGCTATCTATATACATTCTACTAATTGACAAACAATGGTCAGTAAAATAGAATAGTACATCAAGCATTTATTAGGTGGACGAAAAATCCTATAATAGCCGTGCTGAGATAGGACTTTAATACACCAAATGGGTGCTAAATGCCAGCCGATTAGCTGGATATAATCAAATTAATGAAATTTAGTTTCCATGCCATTTTTGGGACCCATGATTTGAAATATTTAGTTAACCTATATGCTATGCATGCAATTTTTTAATGCTAGTGTATCAACCACCACATTTTACCAGAGTATTGAAGTTCTTCTCCATAAAACTAGCTATGATATCCCGTCCTTGGCAACATCTTACTATCAGGTTCAAAGTAAAAGGATGAAATATGATCGGATGTTTGCTAGCTCTATGCGTACATTTGCACCACACCTTACTAAATCCTAAGTCTATAAGATATCTCAGTGGACCTTATCCATCCAAAAGGTGTACTCGACAGTTACGCAATGAGATGAGCCACATGCATATGGGGAATGTAGACTGATGTGAAGTTTTTCACTTTCATTCATTTTTTCCTATAGGGACAAGCCACTACCAAATCTAGATGGCGATGAACGTGCAAATGCATGCTCTCTGGAAACTATTTATTCACATCAAGCCATTTCATCAAATAGTTAGCATGCATGAAATCTAAAAGACAGAAAAAGAGACACAAAGAGAGGAAGATATCAAACCTAGCTATGGAGAGGAGCCTCAGATTCCTTTAGTTTTAAAAGAGGCCTCAAAGATATGATAAGGGTTTTGAATGGTGTATGTTTCTTCGGGAAGGAGCATCATGGCTGTTGCAATGGAGAGAAATAGAAGAGACGACGGAGATGCATTGGAGAGAGAGGGAGGAAAATGAGAAAGATGGAGCAGAGATCGGGAGAAAGAGATAGGGTTAGGGAACAGAGAGAGAGAGGATTGGGGAACAGAGAGAGAGAGAGAGAGAGAGAGAGAGAGAGAGAGAGAGAGAGAGAGAGAGAGAGAGAGAGAGAGAGAGATGAAAGAAGTTTTGAGCGCGCGCCCACTTTTTGGGCGTCGATTCGTGAGACGGACCATGGATAGTCCTATTAGGGACTCCGTAGGGCCCACCATGATGTATTTGGTTTATCCATTATGACCATTAATTTTAATAAATAATTTAAGTTCATGCTTCTAAACTTAAAGTAAATTGAAGGCCCAAGTGGACCACACCATAGAAAGCACATGTGATTTAATCTCCACATTTCCTATTGTGTGGTCCACTTGAGGCTTCAATATAGCTGAATTTTTATTTCATTCCCTAAAATAATATTTCAAAATAGATAGATGACTTAAATAGAACACATATTTTTTTAAGGCCCTATAGAGCCCGTTACACCACCATTAATTATTAATGGTGTGGAAATGTAACGTCTCGAAAAAATCCGTACAAAGACCCGAGTACCACCTCAGGCAGAAATCACTAAGGACCAAATCCTTTAGAAATTAGGCGAGAGTTAACTAGTGTTAAACTAGATTTCATGCGAAATTAGCACTAATCACTTTAAATACGATCTGTAAGACCCAAAACTTGTAGAATCATTGACGCTAGGTTACCCTAAAATCTAGGATTAAACTCTATTCCCGGTTGCTCTCGGGAGCACATTGAAACTTTGTATCGGACCTGGACCACACGTCAAAAGTCCGATTACTATGAAATTATATAATTAAGACCGCCTTGCTGGACTTGACCACCACCTCGAAAATCTGGTCCAGATAGTATCCTGAAGCTATTCGCTTGAGCCCAGAGCAAAGTGTGTGAGAAATGCGAATATCTTTAGAATTAAACTCAAACTTAAGTAATCTGACTCGTTACGTATGTGGGCAAGTTGTAAGGATTCAGACCGTCAGAATCTGACCTAATTATACCCTCGGATCAGGGGAAATTTCCCACACATGCCAGTGCACTTGTGGACCGAGTACCGGTGACTGTCGAACTAAAACTGGTCCGCCGCGGTCGATCTGTAAATTCGATCAGACCAAAAATTTAACCTGACCTAGATCCAATGTCAAGGAGCTTAAGTCCGATCGTACGTAGAAAAGGGGCCTCCAGAAGTGCTCCGTTGGATCAGAACAATCACCCTTTGGTTATAACCTAAGTATACCATGGCCCTGGGGCCATTCCCATCAGTTCTGGGCCTATATAAGGGCTTAAAACCCTCACTCTCTCACTCTATACGAATTCTCTAAACCCTAAGAGAGAGAGAGAGAGAAGAAAAGAAAGAGAAGGAAAGAGAGAGGAGTGAGAGAGAGTTGGAGTCACTCTTGGGATTTGATCCCTGCTACTCCACGTGCCTTACTACCACTTTCGTATCGCTCTACTGGCGGTACCGATCCCGTTCTTAGGTAAGAAAACCTAATCCTAATCTGTTTTAGGGTTTCAAATAGTTGAAATGATGAAATAGTTAACCTAGTTCATGATATAGGTTGCCATTTTGCCGGTGACAAAGACTACGTGTTTAAAACGAATCCGTTACGCGTTTACCGGTGTAAGGTGCGGACTATAAACGTATAGGTTATGGTTTTCAAGGCTTTCAATGTCGGTTAATGATTTATAACTGACGTGGGTACTATTTCACATGCAAAATGCATCGTCTGTTTCGCCTTACAATTATATATGAACTATGTGGAATATAGTGTATTTTATGTATATGTTGAGATGTTTGAATACGTATGGAATTTGAATTTGTGCCTAACATGATTATTGCCGTGGGTATATGCGTGTGGTATACAAGGCAACTCCCTAGTAAAAGGCTTTGGCCTAATACATGTGTAATCAACATACATCATGTATGATGATGTATGTAGCCTAAATGTTTGTAGAAATGTCTGAATGAGCTAGTTGTTACTAAGAAGTACTTTGTATGAGGGTTGAGATATGAATCTCGGTTACCTTAATTATGTGTATGATTTCCTCCATGTACGTTACATTATGATGTCTGTTTTATTTATGGAATGAATGTGTGTGAAATCATGTTTATGTTGCACTTTACAACATGCTCATATGATTGTAAGAATTGAATTATTTGTTCATTATTGCTTTGACTGTCTCATATGATTACTTGTTGAAATTGAAAGAGGTTGGGACTACAATATAGTCTAGGCAATCGGTAATAGGCCCTGATTTGGTGGTTGAGGTTGTTTTCTCCACCTTGGACGTGTTCGGTGAACCCGAGTCATACATTGGTCGTCGGCAGTGGTTAGGCCACACGAAGTGCTCACGCACTTCATGTCGATCGATTCGATGTGCGTTCGTACTAGTCGAGCTCGTTAAGTAACCCGATTTGCCTATTGGATGTTCACCATGTATGGACGCTAATGTTTGAACCTAAGGTACCAAACTCACCAGTGAAACCTCGTTAAACCATGGTACCTCGATCCGCTAAGACTCATGAGTTGGACATGGTGGTATGGGACACCGTGGTCGAGCTGTCGGCCTACCCCGGGGCGACGAGCCCACCCGTAGTGACCAGTGAGCAACCAAAGCTCGTGAGCCAAATACGGTGGTATGGGACACTGTATTCGAGCTATCGGCCTACATTGATAAGGTGACGAGCCCTTTGTAGTGACCTCGAGCATACTCTGAACCTGCGTTGAGGCGACGAGCCTTTCTATAGTAATCAGAGTATAAATTAGGCCTGCACTGATCAGGTGACGAGCCCTTTTGTAACACCTCAGATTTTTGTCAACCTGGAGTTAGACGTCCTTGGGCAATAAGTCAATCATAACACTGGTATCTGTAGTGATCATGGTTTAGAATTTGAAAATAGTGGTTTTGAAAAGTTTTGCAGTGATCAGGGAATATCACATGAATTCTCTGCGCCCAAAACACCACAACAAAATGGTATAGTAGAAAGAAAAAATAGAGTGCTTCAAGAAATGGCAAATGTAATGTTAAATAGTATGAAGCTCCCTAAAAATCTTTGGGCCGAAGCCGTAAATACTGCTTGTTATATAATTAACTGTGTTTATACTAGAAAATTAAATGGTAAAACGGCTTATGCAATGTGGTTTGATAAGAAGCCTACTGTCAAATACTTTCGAGTTTTTGGCAGCAAGTACTACATTTTACGTGACTGAGAAAATCTGGGTAAGTTTGACACCAAAAGTGATGAAGGGATATTTTTAGGGTATGCTCTGAATAGTCGAGCGTATCGAGTTCTTAACAAGAGGACTAGTGTAATTCAAGAGTCCATTAATGTGGTTATTGACGATCACTTGAATACACCTGTCTCAAGTTCAGAAAATGATGAAATTCTCTTAATTGATAAACCAGACTCTTCATCAAGTCAAGATAATACTGAACTGAGGACAGTTAAAGACCATCCTTCTAATCAAATTCTTGGAAACCCTCTCACCGGTGTGCACACTTGTAGACAACTTGAAGATATGTGTGACTACGTGTGCTTTACATCTCAGGTAGAACCAACTAACGTAAAAGAAGTTCTTACTGACGAAAACTGGATTGTTGTGATGCAAGAAGAGCTTAATCAATTTGTTAGAAATGATGTTTGGTACTTAGTTCCAAGACCGAAAAATAAACTCATTATTGGAACAAATAGATTTTCAAAAGTAAGTCTGATGAACTTGGTAATATTATTAGAAACAAGGCTAGGCTGGTTGTACAAGAGTACACTCAGATTGAAGGCATCAATTATGATGAAACCTTTGCCCCAGTAACTCGTCTTGAATCAATTATACTATTTATATCCATTGCTTACTTTAGAAAGTTCAAGATTTACCAAATGGATGTAAAGAGTGCATTCTTGAATGGTGATTTGCATGAAGAAGTGTGTGTTAAATAGGGTTGTACACGAGTCAAGCTAGCTCGAAAAGCTCACTCGACTCGGCTTGACGTAGATCGGATTAACTCAGCTTGAAAAGCCGACTCAAGGCTAGTCGAGCTTATTTACTAAAGCTCGAGTTGAGTTCAAGCCAAGTTCGACCATGGTGTATTTCAACTCGACTCGACTCGAAGCTCGAGCTCAACTCGGCTCGAGTAATATATTTTAATAATATATATTATATATATTATATTAATATTAAATATAATATATATATATATATATATATATATTTAAGTTTAAAAAAAGAAGTTAAAACTTAAAAGTTTTTACTAAAAAACCCTACCCGACCCTACTCGTCCCCATTCCCTCTTTTTCTTTCCCTTACCCTACCGAGGTAAACTCGACTCGACTCGAGATAAACCGACTCGACTCGAATCACTAGCTCGACTCGAAAGCTTTGGCAAACAAGCCAAGCTTCAATGTTGAGCTTGAAAGCGAGTATAACATGGATGAGTTAAGCCAAGCTTGGCCCACCTCGACTTGACTCGGCTCGATGTACAACCCTAATGTTGAACAACCTTTAGGTTTCGAAGACCCTAAGCATGCCAATCATGTCTATCGCCTAAAAAAGGCACTTTATGGTTTGAAACAAGCTCACAGGACATGGTATGAAAAATTAACTAAGTTTTTACTAAGTCATAACTTTATAATGAGAAGTGTTGACAAGACATTGTTTGTAAAGAAACATAATGATCATATTCTAATAGTGCAAATTTATGTTGATGATATTATTTATGGATCTACCTGTGCGAATATGACTATTGAGTTTGCAGATCTTATGAAGTCTAAGTTTAAAATGAGCATGGTTGGTGAATTGAATTATTTTCTAGGGTTGCAAGTTAAACAACAACCTGATGGTTTCTTTATCTCTTAAACCAAATATGCTCTGAATTTAGTTAAAAAGTTCAGATTTGAGAGTGGAAAAATTTTTGATACTCCAATGAGTACTACTTTAAACTCTCAAAGGACTCTACAGGTAAGAATGTAGATCCTAATTTGTATTGCAGTATGATAGGTAGTTTGCTTTATTTAAATGTGAGTAGACCTTATATTGCATTTAGCGTAGGAATTTACGCTAGATATCAATCTGACCCTAAAGAGTTAATTGCTGTTAAGCGGATTATACGATATGTCGCTAGTTCAGTAAATCTTGGTCTTTGGTATCCACATGATACTAGTGTGCAATTAGTTGGTTACTCGGATGTTGATTGAGCTGGTAACATTGATGATCGAAAATCAACCAGTAGTGGTTGTTTCTATGTAGGGAACTGTTTAGTTTCTTGGCTAAGTAAGAAACAAAGTTCTATATCACTCTCAACGGCTAAGGCTGAATACATTGTTGCAGGTAATGCATGCACTCAGCTTGTTTGGATGAAAAGAATGCTAAGCGATTACGGAATTGCGTAAGATTCTATGGTTTTATATTGTGATAATTCTAGCGCAATTAATATCTCCAAAAATCCAATCCAGCATTCACGAACCAAGCATATTGACATTAGATATCATTACATTGGTGAATTAGTGGAAGATAAGACAATTTCCTTGGATTATATTCCTACCGAGAATCAACTAGCTGACATATTCACAAAATCGCTCGACAAAAGCAGGTTTGCTAAATTGAAATTTGATCTTGGTATGTGCAATATGAATCGATAATTCATGTCTTTCTATATCATAATGTATATATTTATTATTTTAAATTTTTAAAATTTCTGAAAATTTGTACATTTTGGGCTGTGCACGACCAGTCAAGTACATACTCGACCAGTCGTGGCACGACCGGTCGAGCATGTACTCGAACAGCCATGAACCGCAGGTTTGGTGCTTTATTTGGGAGAAAAATCACTTTTTTCTCATTTGGGTTGTTTTTTCCAACGGCTCATTCGTCGATCGGTTGAACCCATCTTCGATTTCTTCTTGGTTAGTGCATTATTTTCGTTTTTCTTGTAGATTTAAGTCCTTTGCACTTCCTTTTCATCATTTATGTGATTTATTTCATGATTTATGTTAGTTTTTGGGGTTTTCTTCTCTAAAATCTGATCTATTGGAAACCCACTTTACCTCTTTTGCAATCTCCATTTTTCTTGATATGTTTGTTGCAAATGGAAGGTAGAACTAAAAAGAAAGGATCTTGTGATCCCTCTTCTTCTCGATCGACTCATATCACAGTGCATCACCTTCAGTCGCCTAAAGATGATCCTCCTTATGTGTGGGATATTCGGTTGCACAATGTTATAGTAGAACGGCCTGTTAATGTTGATCATTTGGCTCCTTTTGATATCCTTCCTCTCCTTCAGTCTGTAGGATGGGATAACATACTACATTGGGGTGGGCCTGCATACCGCTCTATTACGCAGGCTATGTATGCTTGCATTATCGATTTTTCAACTGAAAATCTGACATTCACTATCTCAACCAGAGAAGGTCCAATTGAAGTGGACCATCATCTTATCTCTGGATTAATGGATTTACCTGTTAATGACGAAGGTATTCCCATTAACACTCTAGTGGCAAAACCATCTGAAACTGAGAAGCGAATGCTTACTAGAGCTTTATGCAATATAGATGCGGAATGGAATACTGCTGGAAATGCGTTTGCCTCAAAGTTTTTGTTACTCAAATACAGAATCCTTCACAGGATTTTCATTATGAATGTTTATCCTCGATCTGGTAACAAAACTGAACTCACTACGTTCATGGTTCAAATTCTTCATTCCATCATTTTTGGAACCTCTGTATGTCGTCCTTCTCTAATTTATCATTGCATCAATCAATTCTGTCTCCATCCTGGACATAGCGACATTCCCTTTGCTTATCTTATGACTGTGTTGGCCACTCATAGTCTAGTGGCTAAACCTGTTAGGGAAGCTCTCATTCACCACTTAACCTTCAACAACTCAAATATTAAAAAGATGAATTTGAAGTTGGCCCCTGGCCAAGTTAATGTGGGTGCTGGTGGAGCTAATGCTGCAAATGAAGAGGAGGGTGATTTACCTCCAGATGACATCAATATGGATGATATTTTTTATGAAATCGAATCCAATTCAGCAGATGATCCTAATTATTAGCCATCTGACTTTGATGCGCATTTGCACTCTCTTAAGGAGAAGGTTGAAAATATGAATGTGTCCCATGCTATGCAATTTAAATATATGCGTAAGTATCTTAAGCGCATTAACAAGGGACTTCATCAAATTGACCCTTCCATACCTGCTCCTTCATCGGGTTCAGATTAGTATTTGAATTTGTGGCTTGTAATAACTTTTAAGATACTTAAATTTTTCTTATTTTATGGGCTTGGAATTGCTTGAACATGCTTTCTTTTGGATTTAGTTAACTTGGTTATCTTACTTGTGAACTTCTCTTGATCATTATTCTCTTATTTTTCTATTCTATCTACTTCTTTAATGATCTACTTCCATTATCACTCTTTCCTTTGTCATATTGTGCCAAAAAGGTGGAGAATTTTTAATGTTTATGATAATGTGCGATTATGTGGATATGTAGACAAATTTTTCAAAACTTTCATTGCATGAAGTTGGAAGTAAGGGGGAGTATTGTTGGGAGAATATTTCTTTAACTTGTTTATAACTGGTGCAACCTATTTATAACCGGTCCATGATTCTTTAACCCGGCTAAAACTGGTGCACGATTCTTTATTGTGTGTGTTATGCTTATCTTATTATTATATAGTGTGTTTTGTCACTAATTTGACAAAGGGGAAGATTGTAAGTGCTATGTTTTCTAGCTCCTATGATTGTCAAATTTTGTAGTATCAAAACCTCTTGGAATTTATATATTTGTAGCTTATCTTCATGTCCAATACAATTCTTGTACAAGCTCAAGATGATCTATTACAAAGTGTTCCGTTTTGAGATTCAAGCATCAGAATTCAAGTACAACATCAACTGATAGTTCAAGCTTTCAAAGCTTCATCTAAGTCAAGACAATAGTCATCACTCAAGTACTTTAAATTCAAGCTTCAAGATATTTCAAGTTCAAGCTTTAAAAGGTTACAAATTCAAGTTTCAAAGTACTTCAAGTTGAAGCATTAAAATGTTTCAAGTTCAAGCTTAATGTTAGTCATGATCACAAGCTTTATGTTTGTCAAGATCAACAATCAACCGAAGCAAAAGAAGATTCAATATTCATATATCGCTTATAAGGTATGAACGACCCTATATTGACCATAGGATAAGTCATTTTGAATACATAATTTAATTGGGTCACTTTATAAGTGCATAGTCACTTTTTCGACTAGTCTTAGAGTATGTTCGACTAGTCCTAGCAATAGCTCGACCAGTCTAAGAAATTCTTCGACCAGTCCTAAGTTTGTTACTTATTTTTAGAATTTTTGTTAAAGCCTCGACCAGTCCTGGAGACTGCTCGACCGGTCAAGTGACCAGTGCTCGACTTGTGCTCGACCAGTCCTGCAAGCTCGACTCAAAGTCCATCAACTAAATTGAGTCCCATACGACCAGTCGTGGACAAGACTCAACCGGTCGTGGAGGCCACTCAATCGGTCGAGCAGGTCCTTCGACCAGTCGTGGAATGGCCTAATCTTATCGCACCAAAAAATTCAAATGTCTGCTGGTCCTTCGACCAGTCGAGCCGACCTTTGGGCCAGTTGAGTGGACGATTTTTGGACTTATAAATAGAGCACAATTTTAAGAGTTTTGTACCCAATTCAAGCAAAATCAAGACACCACTCTGAGAGATAAGTTTGTGATATTCTTTAGTTATTTAGTGCTCATTTAATATTCTCTTTAATTGGCTTTTTGCATTTGATTTTGTATTCTGTATTCCAATCTTATTTGAAGAAGGGATTGAAAATTTCCCATTTCTTGGAATCAAAATCAAATCAAGCTAGCCCAAGGTGATTTAATCTAAAATCCATTTAGAACTTAGAACTATTTCATAAGTGAGTGTGAACATTGAACATCTACGATTGAACTTCTACTCCAAATAGGTTTTACTGGGCTGCAACAAAGGAGAATATCCAGAAAAATATTTTACTGTTTTGTAAATCTAATCTTTTAGTTTCTTTGAGATTGTGCTAGAAAAATCTCTTTCTTTTGGTTTGTCTAAGGTGATCTAGAAAACTCAAAGTGTGGGGTTTTTGAATTGTGTAAGCCCACTTGAAAGACACAATTGTGAAGGTTTCAGGTGAACCTTGAAAAACCTATTTCATAGTGAATGCTAATATCCACTGTGTGAGGATATTAGGAGTGGAGTAGTTGTGTGGCTTTTAACAGTTGGTGTACACACAAGTGAACCACTATAATTATTTGTGTTTGGTGGATGTGTGGTTTATTTCTTTATCTTTTATGATTTAAGATTGTGGGATGTATTTGTGGATGTGAATGTTGTAATCTTTACATTTCAGTATTGTGTGGTGAATATTGTAATAGATTAGTTTTTCTTTCTTTCATATCCACTTCAGTTTGAGTTTTTGATACTCACCCACGTTCTAGTAAGGTTGTCCTGCCATAAACCATTGGTTTTTGGTGTTAGGTTGCCCTTAGAACCAAGTTTGTATCAACCTCTCAATACTCGATTTTTGAGGTTGTTATTTCCTTTGGTTATTTGCAATTTATTTGGCTCTCTTATTGTTTATATTCTACTTATTAATTTTTATTTGGCATAGTCCTATTCACCCCCCCTCTAGGACTCTTAGCTCGGCCTTTTCACGTGGGCCTCACCAAATGCAGGTGGGCTGCACAAGCCGTGGGCCTTACCAAACGCACGTGGGCTACACTGACCGTGGGCCGCACCAACCGCAGGTGGGCTGCACCAACGGTGGGCCTCACCAAGACGCATTGGTCTTCCTGACCATCCATCAAGGGACGCTGTCCTTTGCCATCCATAAATGGACGTTATCCAGACCGTCCATCAAAGGACGTCCGGCCCTGGACGTTGTTGCACGCAAAAAGAAAAAAGGAAAAAATATATATAATAAAATATAATGAAGAGTAATAATATATAATATATTTAAAAAATGTTATGGTAAGCCCCACGTGGGACCCACCTTGAATATATATTTATTCTATATCTGCACCATCCATCTGGACGGTGCAGTATTGTGGAAGGCTGGATGAAGTGAAAACACATACATCAGCTTCATCAAAGCTGGTGGGTCCCACATGTGTGGACCCACCTATGTTATATGTATATATGAATACTCTTATTCATTCCCTTCACCATCCAGGGGTCTAGACAGTGGAGCCTACCTGTGATGTATGCGTTTCACTCTCACGTCATCCATCTGTTTCTGGCGTTGGACATGGGGCCCACCTTGATGAAGGTGTTGTATCCGTTCCATACGACCCGTGGGACATGGGGCGATCGATATATGTGTTGTATATTCATACTATCTATCCACAAGGCTCCCACAAAATGCACGTGTTTAATCTAAGTCGTCCACGAGATACAACCTGATGCGTTGTATGTGTGGCCCAGATGATGAAGCCCAAACATGATGTATTATGCCCATTCGTGAGGCCCATCATGATGGATATTAGGCTCATGTATGAGGCCTAATTCAGGCCTTAACTATGGGCGAACTCCAAGTCTAGTCTAGGCCCTAGTTATGAAAATAACTAGGGCCCGGCTTGGGCCATTTATTGGACCCAGATTTGGTGGGACCTGGGCACCACGAATTTTGGCACAAATACACATTATTTATAGGGCCCTCTCAACTCACACGGCTCCAAATAATTTAACTTTAAAATCCTTGGCTATAACCGTAGGTGATCATGGCGTGAATTAAGCCACAAGGCGTGCACGGGGACGTGAACCTGGGACGGTCAAGTAACTCTTCAAGGTGATGATTTTCTTCCCCTCTAGCTTTCCATCACTAAACTAGATTAAGGGTAGCCTTCTTAGGAATGGATAATCATTCAAATTGTCAAGTTAGGGTACGTGTTGTGTTTAATCATTGGACCAACTATTGCTTATAAAATTGGTACTGGTCAAATATTGTATCCATTTCACCACTTGTCATGGGACCAAACATTTAAGTTGCTTACTCTATTATATGCCTTAATTTCTATTAAACTGCTGAATTGCTTAGAAATATGATCCAAGCTTATAAAATACTTGATTGCTTACTTGTGATGCACACTTTAGAATATATAATTCTTGGACCAGTTGTACACATGAGTTTGCTTCACATATTAAAGCATGTTTAAATACCTATAATATCATGTTGGTTGTGAAACACACATTATTGAAATCTCTCTATTAAAACTCCTTTTTAAAGAGAGTTCGTACTTGGGGTGTAACAAGACTAGTCGTGACAAGATAGACCCTCAACGTAGAGGTTATGTGTCACGCGCCAGACTCGGTAACCGGACTCACAAGGAACCTGATGGCTAGTTCTTGCCACAACAGCCTCTGTAGTACCCCATTCTCGGCTCCTGAGGCAGGTTCCGATCCTGGTATCTTACAAGGAGGATTTTCATAACAGTATAATCATTACCAATATGAGCATACCCATGATCACAGTAAGTACATTTGAAAGTAATAAAGGATACACATCACAAAATCCACTAAGAATTTGAACTTTTACAAGCTTACATCAGGTCCAAAAGGACATACATAAGATAATAGAAGAAAGAAAGGAAGTCTGCAACACTGGTTCCTCAAGCTCAGCTCTAATCCAAACTCTGCCACTGCGACGCCTGCCTAGGATCTCCTGAATGCATCAATCGTGCATAAACTTATAGAAAGCTTAGAGGGTGGTGTAAGTGTGTGATAATAGTGCTCAGAAGAAGATAGAGAATGTAGAAGAGAGTCATGATCAATACCAATACTACTAGCCTTACCAAGGCTATCATGAATGCAAGAAACTATACCAAGGCAGTACGATCATGCAGGAAGCCATACCAAGGCTATATAATGCAATGAGTACTGTAATGCAATGAGTACTATAATGCGATGAGTACTGTAATGCAATGAGTACTGTAATGCATTATGAGGCTTACACAGCCAATGCAAATGCAATACGAAGTAATGTCAGTGCTCATATCCAATCCACATATCAAGTACATTTCCATCATAAGGAAATCACCGGGGTCCATTACACTGCTGGATGACTGCCGCTCTACAGACCCCGCACAGTCAAACGAGCGTAAGAGACCTCACTACCCGCCTGTGGACAACCAATCACTAGTAAGGCCTGACGGTAGCGGACCCATTCACGAGCTGGTCAGACTCAGCCTAGCAATGCCCCCTTAGATCAGGCGAGTAAGGCCACACCCCTATCCAACCGACTACACGACAGTGGGAGTCGCGGCCTAACGGTATAAGGCCCTCGTGCACTCATATATTCCACTCGGTCATGGCGTTGGAGCAGATCCTTTGTACCATGGAAGTTTTAGAAATTTCACCCATGGGCATCCTATGCACCCGGTATGCTCAAGTAACATTTTTGGTGTCCAAACATGGCCATCCACGATGTATCTGTAGAGGCTACAACCCTGATGAAGCGAGGGTGATAATGCTCATATGTTATGCAATGCCAGATGCATGAATCACACCATCAACTATGCATCAATTCCAAGCATCCAACATGCTCAAGAGGGAATACTACGTCCCTCAGGAAGGCAACATGCAATGCCCAATGACACAATCATAACCACACACACAGTGTCATCCAAGCATACAATGATGCACATGGGCCATGAAGATGGGTCTAAACACATTATGTGGCGATATACAAAGTAGTACGCTCCTCGTATCCAAGAAGGGACCAAGACTAGGTATTTAGACAATATCCATAAGGAATCCCACCTCTAGTAGGGGCCCATTTACCTGGGGTAGCCCACGAGACTAAGCATACAACTACATGTCTAAGTAACATAGAAGTGAGTCTAGCAAGAGTTTAAGATGAGCATCTAATCACATTTAGATATAATTGGGCCTAAAGGGGTCCATAATGGGGACATTTAACCACCATTCCCTAAGAGGCATCTCAACCACGAACTATATGGATACAAGGCCCAAGGCTGTACATTCAAGATAAGAACACAGGTAACCACATACATACATTCCTCATAGTAGGCCATAAAAAGATACAATACCACTTTTAACAACATGGGCCCCAAGAGAGAAATTAAGGCCCAAGGCGCAATTCCCAATGGCCATAGAGTCCATGCATTAAGTTGGACTTGGTGGGCAACCCGCATACACAATATACGGCCCAAAATAAGTTTAAGTTTGGATGATGAAATGGGCCCAACTACATCAGCCCAATAACTAGCAATTTAAGTGGGCAACCAAGGGCCCAATATCATTCTTATCTTAGCCCACAAGTCCATCAAAACGGTGGAAGTTGGCTTAATATATGGTTGGCCAAGCTGGGACGTCCTAACCCACTCTAGGCGCATGGGATGTTCCAAAAATATGATCTAAGATGGGGTCCTCGTGTGATCACTAAAGGTGACCCAAAAGAATGCACTGACTAAGCCCAAAGATTATAAGAAAACCCAAGTATGCAACACGTACACAAATTCTCAATATGGTGGGTCCCATGTCTAATAAAGTTTCAACCATAACAATGTACATTTGAGACCTCTTGATAAATGTTCAGCCCACTTAGCTTCTTGGGCCTGCTAAAGCCCAGAAATTAGTCAAATAAGTGGGAATGATCTCATGAAGGCCAACAATATTCACAGGGGGGGCCCCACCAGATGGAGGGTGTGTATACGTCAAGAAAAGATCAAGTGGGCCTGCTACTGGATTGTGAATCCAGCAGCAACCCAAGGCAGAGAGTGCCTCCATGATCGGGCGATCAAAGGCTTGGACAGCCTGGACCAAACATGTGTTAAGGTAGGTTCCACATATATACACATTGAGCCTTAAACAAATGGCCTAGGGTGTATAGTGGGCCTTTAACCATCCATAGGGAAACCCATGGGCCTACCTTAGAATCACCCAGGAGGACATCCAACCTCAACTGGTTTCCAAAAGGTAGCCCGCCACTACTCGAGGATGGAATAAGGCCCAAGGCCTAAGCAATCCATGGCCTAGTGGGCCATACACTAAGCCCAATACTTAGGTAGCATGGTGGGCCCTTAAGCAAGGTTTGGGCCCAACCATAAAGGTCATAAATCCATATATTGTGGTGGGCTTCATGGGTAGCCCAGTAATTCATTTACATGGGCAAGTTTCACATTTAACACAAGTGAGTTGGGCCTCACTTTTGGCCTAAGTACAGGGTCAGTTTAGTGGGCAGCCAAGGGCCCAACTGCCCCTAAGCCCATCACAATAGATAGGAGAGTATAGGCCCAAGATCAATGGGCCTATCTAAAAGAACTGAGTCCACAAGGCCTACTTGCTAATACAAACATGTATATAATATATCACATAATGGGCCCAAAAGAAATGGCCCAAACAAAACCATCCAATTCATACATTATGGTGGACTTGAAGGCAGCTCGTAGGCCTAAGAATACACATGTGTAAGGCCTATACTGACAGTGTGGGCCTTGCCACACCAGCCCAAAGATTTAGCAAGGCCCTCCACAATATACATTTATGTGGGCCTTGCAAGTCAGCCCACAATTAAGCATTTTATGAGGGCATCAAGGCTAACAAATGCACATGATCATCTTGTAGACGGTCCATTGGGCCCATGAATCAATAAGGTCAGCCCTTGCATAATCTTGGGCTCAAGGGATAGGTTCCAACTCATTGGGACTATAAAACTATCAAAAATTCTGGTTAAGGCTAGCCCACAAACCACCACAAAGGTGGGCCTCAAGGGGCACTAATTAAGCCCAAAATGTCTAAGGAAGGAGGGCAAAGAGTGTGTGTAACACTCCCTTAAATCTGGTGGGCCTCCACGGCTCCAAAAGATCAACTATGCACAAATTCGGGCCCCTTACTGGAATTCCAGCCCACCCACTTCCTGGGCTTGCTGGAGTCCAGAAATTTATTTAATTTAAATGGGTTACTGGCCCATGGTGATCCACACATATCACAGTGGGTCCCACTAGATAAGAAGGGGGATATACAACACTTACTTCAAGTGGGCCATGCCGTTAGAATGCAGGCCCAACAGCCCAAGGTAGGGGCATCCCATTGTGGTTAGTCATATGGGCCTGAGTATTTGGCCCAAAAATGACCCAATTTACAGGCCATACCACGGTCAGTCCAGGGGCTTGATGGCCCTAAAAATTTGCAGGATAGTCCTTTCATAGGTGAAACACAACACCACAAAATTTCAAAATTTTTGGACATCTAGAAATAATTTAATTAATTTGAATGAAACAATCTGTCCACAAAATCGGGCTGGCCTGGACGTCCCAACATGGTGGGACAGTCTGGGCCTTGTCACGGTGTACATAGGGGTCCATTAGACTTACAATTTGGTAGGTAGATCCCACCATGAGTGGAATACCTCTCTGTAAATTTTTAAAAGTTTTGGATACTCAAAAATATTTTAATTAATTTAAAGAATACAATCTATCCAAGGTGAAATATTGCTGGAATATAATTGTCTTGAATTTGAGCCATCAAATGGGTGGGTTCTGGGCCTCCAAAATTCCTGAAATTTGGATCTAAGGTCCCTCATCAAGCCCACAACAAGGTGGAACCAAGAAATATGACCAACCTTCTGAGAAAATATTTTTTTTTAAATTTATTTTTATGGAACTATGCTACTGGACTGCATAGCAGAAATTTCTGGCAGCCCACTATATTGGCCCACCCTTTTGGATGTGCAAATGGTGTCCATTGGCCCTAAAAGTTTGCAGGTAGACCCTACCATGGGTTAAAAACCTCTCTGCAAAATTTTAAAATTTTTGGGATAGTAAAAGTATTTTATTTAACTCCTACAATTTATGGATAGCAAGGTATTTCAAAAAAATCCTGCTGCTGAAACAATGCTGCTGCCCCTGATTTGTGCACCCCATTAGAGTGGGCCCAGGACTGCCAAATTTTAAGAAAATGTAGGACCAACATCCCTACACAAGTATACAACAAGGTGGGGTCCACAAAGGTGGCCCACTACTTCAAAAACAAGCTGATATTTATGTTTTTACAGTAGCAGAATGGCTAGACAGTCCAGAAAAATCTGGACCGTCCAACCTTATTGGCCCACTCTTTTGGGTGATCAAACAGGGATGGATGAGGGTAAAATTTGAGGAACATCTAAGTGGGATCCCCACCTTTAAGAGGTATATATCAAATGAGACCAAATACCCCACCAATCATCCCCAAAACTGAGCTCAAGATAGCTCAAAAATCTGTCCAGATGGCTTTTGGACAACAACATATTACTAAATTAAAATAATTATAATCACTATAAAAAGAGGAAATCAATCCATGGAAATTGTAGTATGGACCACCCCAGTGGGCCCCACAAACATCCAGACCATATCCCCTCCATGAAACCATTGCATGTGCCCAAAATGGAGCAAATAGAGTGCCAATGTCCAAGGAATGGACAGCCATGGGCATCCACTTTGCTTGGACGGTCTGGATATTTCGGGGCCACTAAGTGGGCCACACACATCAAGAAATCAAGAATAGAATAATGGAAAATAAAAATAATCCAGCCATAAGAGAGGAAAATGACACGCATCAAAGGAAAATGCCATGATGGGGTCCATGGAGAATGACCCCATCCATGGATTATGCATGCAAGGAAAAAGGGCCATTGACCTCAACCATGGAGACATGAGGGATCTCTATCACCACTTGATGGGTCCCACAAGCTCCTAAGAAATAAATGAAGAAGGATTTAAGAGCACCCACCTTGATCCTTACAAAAATCTAGGTCTCCTTGCTCCTCTAGCTCCAAGGAAGGGAAATCAATGGATGAGATGATCTTGAAATGGATGGATTTAGAGAGATTAGGGACAGAAGGGGCTGAAGAAAATGGGAGATTTGCTGGCTATGGAGAGAATGAGAAGGAGGGAGAGAGGTAAGGAGAGAGAGAGAGAGAGAGAGAGAGAGAGAGAGAGAGAGAGAGAGAGAGAGAGAGAGAGAGAGAAATCATTTGTTTGTAAGAAAAGAAATAATTACCTATGGGAGGAGAAAATAAGGTTGTAGGGTAGAGTAGGCTTTTGGGTGGTGTGTGTGGGGTGGGTAGTGTTAGCTATGAAATTTTAGTGGTGTGTATAGTATTGCATGGGAACTTGTGCCAAGAGGAGTGGGGTCCACATGCATGACACTTAAGTGGGCCACATGATTAAGGGTCATACAATGAAATGTACACAACTTTTGATCTACATATCGGATTTATGCATGAGACGTGGCATTGGAACCGCGGCGACGATGCGGTCCCAATGGCATAGGTCTCAGCTCGATCTGAGTTGTGTCTACATGACCGGACTCAAGGATGACACAAACACTACCCGATGGTCGCGGGTCACTGAAATTTAACTGGTAGGACTGCGAGACCATAATGAACGAGATGCATACTCACACATGCACATGCACACATGTGGACTCGGGTCAGGTCTCACATTATGACACGTGAGACTTGAATTATGGGGACCACCATCGATGGAGTGATTCCGCTTACCTGACTATGGAATGGACCACACATGTTTTACCCATCGATGCTTACTCGCTTTTGATTCATACATACCGCCTTACTTTGGCCATTGAATTTAATGATTTCTATATCCATTCCTAGTCAGCATACGGTGGTAGTTCTCTAACATTGAGAATTGATTGGCCACTCAGTGATGGGTTCTATACACACCCTAAGGCAGTAGCCTCATGAGTCGAGGATGGTGGTATGGAACCATGCCCGAGCAGTTGACCTACACTGGCAACTAGCCCCCATAGTGACCTTAAGCTTATTTAAAATTGGCTGGTTGTAACTGAAGTAATAATGGTTTGGCTAATCATGCATACATAGCACAGACTAGTGTCTATTGCTAGGTAGTCGTTACGCCGCACTTAGTATGCTTTTGCTGACGAATAGCCTCTGTCTGACTGGATGTTTTTCACAGGTCTATGATTGCATTCCGCACGGTTGACCCCGGGGCGTTGATTGCATATTTGTATGGGTGACGAGCCCAAATTCCTCACGGATGAGCATCCCCGGGGTGTGATTGCATTCACGCATTCATGCACATAATAAGACTGCATTACTATGTTTTTATATTGCTTGTATGTTTTATGTTATTTCTTGTCTAGGGCGGGGGTGTGTAATCACACTGAGTTGGCCACCCATTCATTAATGTTCAACCGTATAGATGAGACAGGTATGGGAGCTGTTGGGCATGCGGCGGATCCGGAGCCAGCCACTACTGAAGAGGAGGTTTATGATGAGGAGTCTCATCAGGAAGTGACTGCCTACTATGGCTGAAATCAATAGGCTAGTTGTTATGGTCATTTGAAACAATTACATTTTTGAAATTTTGTATATGGGCCCCAGCAGAGTGGCCCAGGATTTGTATTTTGCTATGATTTGGGATACATTTATACTATGCTTGCTTCTATTGATCGCACTTTGATTTGTTTGAGTTATCTATTGATCACCAGTTAACACCGGATTTTTAGGAAACGGGTTGTATACTCGGTTCTCGAAAATCGAGGTGTTACATTATAGCACGCAACAAACAAGCTGAAGATGAACTCCTATGTTGTGGACACATATTAAGCACACTCTGTGACCGAATGTACGATCTGTACACAAAAATGTCATCTGCAAAAGAAATTTGGACCGCCCTAGATTTCAAATACAAAGCTGAAGAAAAAGGTACCAACAAATTCCTGATAGTCAGGTACTTTGACTATAACATGGTAGTAATAAACCATTGGTGTCTCGAATTCAAGAATTGCAGCTAATTTTGAATAAAATCAAGGCTATTAAAATTATCTTCCTGAATCATTCCAAGTCGGGGTTATTATCGCAAAATTTCCCCTGATGTGGAAAAACTATAGGAAGAAGTTATTACATAAGACTGAGGACTACACGCTAGGACAAATAAAGAAACATTTGCGAATTGAGTAAGAGTCCCATAACTACGATAAGAAATCTGAAAATAGGAACTCCTTGTCTAATGTATATGTAGTAGAAAACACCTATAACAAGAATCCCGAGAAGGACGATTCCTTAAAGCTCAATAAAGGAAAATTCAAGAAAACACAGAAGAAGAACGAAGATTTCAAAGGCTCTTACCATGTCGGTGGAAAAATTGAACATTATGCTTGAGTTTGCTGATATCACAAATCAAAGAAAGAAACAAGTGCAGTAGAGGGCGATATAATATCAATGATTACTAAGGTTAACACGGTCCAAGACAAAGTTCCTGGTTGGTGGTACGATACTTCAGCCACCGTATATGTCTACTACGATAGATCATCTTTTAAAACTATGAGAATATAACCAATGGTCAAGAAGTCCAAATGGGTAATGAAGTCTGATTGAAGGTTGTGGGTAAAGGAACTATGAAACTAGTATTTACCTCTGAAAAGAATGTAATCTTGACTAATGTGCTGTACGTCCCAGACATGAGGTGAAACTTAGTTTCTAGGGATCTTCTAGGAAAACCTGGAATACGAGTAGTGTATGAGTCAGGCAAACTGATTCTGTTAATGAATGAAATTTTTTTTAAGAAAGGGATATGCTTGTAACAGAATGATTAAGTTTTCAACGAATGGAAGTAGTACTTCTGAGTATATGGTTGAATCTGTTGCAGTATGGCAAGGAAGATTAGTACACATAGAGTATAATACATTAAAATTCATGGCTAAGAATGGTCTAATCTCATACAGAGATAATAATAACGATAAATATGAAGTGCGCATATGATCTAAATTGATAAAGAAACCGTTTCCAAGTGTGAAGAGATCATCTCAAGTATTGGATCTTGTGCACGGTGATATTTATGAGTTAAACATCATTCTTACTCGTGAAGGTAGAAGGTACTTTATAACCTCTATTGATGATTGTTCTAGATACGTGTATGTATACCAATTAAAGAGCAAAGATGAAACGCCAAATATATTCAAAATATATAAAACAGAAGTAGAAAATCAAGTAAATAAGAAAATAAAAATTCTTCATAGTGATAGAGGGAGAGAATACTTCTCGAATGAATTCTCTAACTTCTATGAAGAACATAAATTAATACACCAATGTACTGCACCAATGTACTTCTGTGAACCTAATTCTAATACAAGCAAAGTTGCCACTGAGTCTATGGGGTGAAGCATTGCTTGCAGCTTGTCACATTCTAAATAGAATTCTTTCTAAGAAAAATAAAACATCATCATATGAGATATGAAAGTTATAAAACCCAACATAGAGTATATTAAAATGTGGTGTGTCTTTCTTATTATAGAAGTCCTGATCTCAAAAGAACCAAGTTAGGATCCAAAGGTATCAAGTGCGCCTTTGTAGGGTATGCACAAAATAACAAAGCATATAAACTCCTACACCTAGAGTTTAACGTTATAATAAAATTAAGAGACATTGAGTTCTTTGAGAACTCACTATCCTTGGAGTCAAATGATAATGAATTCCAAACTCCTGGTAGAGAACCAGTGAGTAAATCTCCACAAGAGGTAGAAGCTCCAAGTGAACCCTGTAAGAACCAGATGGTAAGAGTAGAAAAGATTCTTAACCCTGATCAGATATATTCTTGTTAAGACCTAAATATTGCATATTTATCTCTTCATTACATTAGCTTTTCTAGCATTTAAGTGTTAATCTGATAGTGCATATTTATCTCTTCAATTACATTAGATTTTCTAGCATTTAAGTGTTAATCTGTTAGAATTATGTATGTTTTCATTATGTGCGGTGGTTTTGGTCTTAAAGATGAATATACGCTTAAAATGTTGGATTTAAAGCTTAAAAGAAGATGGTAAATAATTAAAAATTTTGAGGTCATTAATGAAGAATTTATATGTCAAAGATCTCAAAAAACCAAGTGTAAAGGAGGGTGAAAAGACTGGCAAAATCACAAGTCCAAAAAAAAAAAAAAAACTGTTCGATCCCACCCGAAAGCACACAAAACAATCCATCAAGAAATTGCGATTTTTAGAATTAATTAGGCTCGTCCTTCGGTCCAACCAAAGCCAACTTTAGTCCCACCTATGACAGCTTAGGTGGGATCTATGGTAGATAGATTCTGCATGGTGTTCACAACCCCAAGTGCAGGGTCCGATGTAGTAATAACTCGGTGAGACTGAGGTTGAATCCACAGGGACTAAACTTGTACATATTCTGAAAATAACTAGAATTAGAAGTAGAAAATATCTAAATTGAAATTCGGAATAGTTGAGAATAATTGTGAATAAACTATCAATCAAAAGAAAGAAACTAGAGCGCCATAGATCCACTTGTAGCTATCAAGATGTTATCTTACTTGATTCAATAAACACAACTAGAATCGAAGTCCTATCCTATCCAATTGGAAGATAAGCAATTAAAGAACAATCTGACCTTCTCATTGAATTAGTTCACACATGGAGTATCGTGATGATTGGAAGGGAATTCAACCATCCACCATGCCCAGGAGACATTGTGAATCACGAATTTCACCAATCTCACAATCTCAAAACAGAAAAGAAGATATTCAAAGCTATCGCAGCGTCTATTGTAATTTGAGTCACAATAAACCATAAAAAATTGAAAATATTCCTTAAATTTAAACTAGAAATCAATGAAGTTCAACATAAACAAGAATCAAAGCAAGATAAACTTCTCAACACTCTACGAGCTTCACCTCTTAGCCTAAGCTAAGAGATTAGCCAACCAAAGACATGATTGAAATGAAAACTCTTAAAGAAAACATAAAAACTAACTAAAAGAAGAAGATTAAGGAAGAAGGATTCCTTAAAGTTCTCCAACACTTTGCTCTACTCTTCCAACCCTAATTCTTGCTTATAAACAATTAAGAGACCCATATTTATAGTATTTGCTTCGATCGACTTTGAAACCACCTCAAATTTGTGCAAAAAGTTACACTTTGGTCAGACCGAATTAAGGCTGAAAATCACACTTTCTCGATGGACAATTCTGCGCAATTTCGGTTGGACTGAAGTTGGCTTTGGTCGAACCGAATTAAGGCTAAAAATTCTACTTCTCATTAGACTTTTTTGCCCAATTTCAGTCAGACCAAAATTGAATTTCGGTCGGACCGAAAGTCTACTTCAAGACTTTTCTATTTTAGACTCAGAATTATAAAATATATTTTTTTAGGCCACTTTTCAGGATTCCTTTTCTTCACTTCAAACCTTCGATTCTATTCATTCCTCACTTGGTTTCCTTGGATCTTTGGCATGTGAATTTTTCATTAATGACCTCCAAATCTCCAAATCTTTATTTAGTAATCTTTGGAGCATAAATCTTCTTTTTAACATCAATTTAACCTTAAGATCTCGAAATCACCTCGCACATGAAAACATACAAAATTAAATCGATTAAGCACTATCATGTTTATAAAACCAAAGAATAATTAGGGGAAAATATGCAATATTTGACACTCAACACAGATTTTTTAAGTGTAATTTAGTGTGACCAAAGGAAAATTCTGTGCGACCAAAGGCGACTTAAAAGTGCGTAAATTCAAAGTCAATTCAAAGTTGGTGCAATCAAAGCCTATATAAATGGATGTTTTAGGACTTTCTAAGCACGAATTAGATAGAAAGAGTAGAGCAAAGAGTTGTGGAGCTTTTGCGGAGTCCTTCTCTAATCATTCGACTTTAGTTAGTTTTTATGTTTTTCTTTAAGAGTTCTAGTTCAATCATGTTTATGATTGACAAATCTCTTACCTTTTGGCTAATGGATGATGCTTGTAGTTCTTCTTAATATTTATTTTACTTTAATTCAAGTTATTTAGTTTTCATGTTGAACGATTCATTGATTTTTAGTTTGAATGAAGAAGTATTTTCAGTTTACTTTGATACATTTTCGACTCCGGGCACATTGGATGTTTAGGAAAACTATTGATAATATCTTACATGTTTTGCAATTGTTTGATCTGTAAAATTCTTTGATCTATCATTGACTCCAAACATGATAAATGCATTGAATTCCCTGTGATCAATACGTTGAGGCTTTATGAGGGAACTAATTCAATGAAATTCAAATCTACTTTGAAATATATGAATGATTATTTAACCGCTCTATCTTTCGATTGGATAAGATAGGACTTCGATTCCAATTGAGTTATAATCATTAAATCAGTAAAATAGATATTGTGATTGATATAATTGGATTCCTGGATCCTTAGTCCTTTTTCTTCTTGTTTAAAACCCTTTTTATCTCACTTGATTAAAAATCCAGACAAAACATTAGGCTTAAATTAGTCTTGGGTTGTGTTCCGCATTCCATGTAGATTTGACCTTAGTCTCACTGAATTATTACTACATCGTGGCCTTGCACTTTGGGTTCGTGAACAAGTTTTGGTGCCTTTATCGGGGAGTGGCGTTGAACACAATTAGGTTTAGGTTTTCTAGATTTAATTTATGTTTTAGGTTAGATTTTTTTTAGTTTTCTAATTTTTCTAACCTAGGATTTTTTTTTCTTTTTTATGATTTTCTAATTTTTAAAATTTTGTTTATAAGGTTTAATATAATTTTTTAAAACATTACTGACATAGTTTGATTGCTTTGGTTTTATAGGATTTTTAGTTTAGTTCTTCACTTCTGGTAACATCCTTCCATACTCTATCTACTTTTTTTTTTTTTTTTTCCTTGGATTTTATTCTGTAGAATTTTTTTAGAGCTTCATCATGTTTATGCAAGAGTGAACACGTGAATGATCTAATCAACTTCTAAGAGAAGAGAGATTAGTTGAAGGGTTGTCAGATGATTATGTTAATAAACAACCGATGTCTCGTAAATTTGCTTGAACTATGATTGAGAATCGACCGAGATATGAGGATCCACTGGTTAAGAAATCACTTTGTGAATATAGGAGGGACAACAATTATGATCCACCGATTTAAAAAAATCAATATGTGATTATACGAGGGAAAATAATTATCATCCACCGGTTAAGAAAACAATGCGTGATTAGATTATGAGTGATAATGCTTACCAACAACCATCAAATACTCCCACATATAACCCATATGATTTTAATTGTTGGAACCATTAAAGTTTAAACTGGAGAAGTGAACCAACAATGGATTCTGAAGATTATTCCCTTGGATCCAGTACTTATGAGATCGACCCAGAAACAATCCAAGAGGATTCACTTAGAAATTCATTGATGCTTAAGAACGATTCAACCAACACATCTTGCAATCATTCGCAAACATTAGAATATTATTAGAGTTGCTTGAATCCTTCATTCAAGAAATTCAGTCACACCCTATTGATGAGGAAGAGGCTAGTTTAATCCAACGTCAACCTAATCTAGAAACACAATGCGAGGAGAGTGATCCTAACTCGCTTGTAGAATATACTGAATTTGAGAATAAGGAGTTGGATTATGATCATAAGTTTATGGTTCAGTTTTCCCAAGAGTCGATCTCAATTACAATCCAGGTTAATGATCAAGAAGCATGGGTACTTTTTAAACATAGTGATGTATATCTACTTTACCCACATGACACACTTGACCTTAATGTGGAGAATGAGTCTCTTTCAACTGAATGTCCTGACTCTTTAGAAGTTTGCTTGGCACACTTTAAGGATTCTAATGATAATATGATAAAAGACAATGAATGCCTTGCAAGACAATACCTCAATAGTGAAATAGCGGTGAAGACCGCTTGATTTGAAGTTGAAATATGTCAATATGTCCTAGAGGGGGGTGAATAGGACTTTTAAAGATTTATGAGTTATTAAAAATCCTATCACACTAATCCTATCATGTGTGCAATTTTTTAAGATTACTCAAATGTAACTCTACTGGCTTCCAAGCCAAGTAGAGGATTCAATCACAAACTAATCAAGATATAACAATATGCAACTTAGTCTATGTTGGATGTGACTATGTGTGTGTGTGAGAGATGTGATCATATATATGAATATGAATGCATTAACATGAATCACACATAGAGAACGGCAATCACAAACACAGTCATTTTATAGTGGTTTGACGACAAGTCTACTCCACTCCTGGCTATTGCACTCAACCCTTGAGTGTACCGGATTTCATTAAGGAGGTTTTTCAGGGTTCACCTCTAACCTAAGGTTTTAAATCAGGTTCACCTTCAACAGATGTTTACACGGAGGTTTCTACTCGGTTCACCTCTAACCCTGGAGTTTTACTGGTTCACTCCTAACCAGATGTTTATGCTCTCCATAGAGCAAGGGTCCACACAACGGACCCAGATTTTAGACCACACAGGTCAAGGACCTATACAAGGACCTAACAGTTTATGCCCTACACAAGAGTAAGGGTCCACTCTATACACCTACAGCGTACACTCCCGCCGGAGGCCTCCTTGAGGACTTCAAAGGGTGAGAATCACTTAAGATCAAGACCTAGAAAGGAATGATCACAAGTGTCCTCTAGACTCTAAGTACTTACGGATAAGTTGATGAGTCCCGTTAAGCACAACGCCGAAGATCTCCTCCTCCTTGTTGACGAAGAGTCTTCTGCTCCCTTGATCCGTAACACAAAAGATATACCAAGACTAGGCTTGAGGTTGGGTCAAGGTAGAGATGAAATCCTACTCTCTAAAGGTTTTCCTATAAGGAAGGTAGAGTAGTTCCACTCTTATGCATTCAAGGCATCCCAGCATAATGATTTATCATTAGGTAATAGTTGGAGGATCCTTGAATGCGGATGTTCATTCCCCAATCCACTCTATTGAATATCAATGGTGAGGGTGGATTGGAGGATGAACTCCCTTGAGAGAAAGGGTTTTAGGTATAGGATATAAGTTGAAACACTCAAAAACTCTATCTACTTTCTCTCACAGCAACAAAAGACAAGTCCTCTATATGTAGGCAAAAAGCTCCAACGGATATAAAACGGTCACATTTATGACAGAGTTCGATATCATCGAGCGTATACTCTCGATAGCATCGATGGTCCGCTCGATGACTCGGACTCGATGTCATACGCTTTTGAAACTCTTTGCCAATTGGTCGATGAATCGAAGCTATTGTCGATGTCATCGGATTTCGAACTCCGATTCTATTGATGACAGATTCGATCCATCGACACTTGAAAAATGAGAGAGACTTGACTTTGAGATATTTCAGGTTTTCATGAATGATCGGGGGAACCATCGAGCTCATCAGAATTTGAATGTTGATGATATTGAGATCAGAGTCGAGGCATCGATAAATCCAGCTGATTTATCTTTGAACTTGCTGGACAGTTTATGGCTTTGTTTGATGCAATCGATCTGGTGTCGATATCATCGATAATTTGAATATCGATTAAATCGAAGGGCCCCCGATCATAGTTAAAAACAACCTGAAATAACTGTTGTAAGAAATGCGCACCCACAGTCGATATCATCGATGAACCTCCGATCTTATCGATGTATGAATTCAGATCATATCGGACGGTCATCGATATATCGAAGACTTTCGAGATTTTCATTAAAAAACAGGGGCGCCGAAAATCTGCCTGTCGATCTTATCGAGCCACTCTAGATGGGCTCGAGATTTGAATATCGATGATATCGATATGTGTATCGATACATCGATAATTCGTCCAGATATATTGTGAAGTTGCTGGACATATTTAGTGCTTTTATTGATGATATCGATATGTGTATCGATATATCGATAAATCTGTCCAGATGAATATTTAGTTGCTAGACATTTTGGTCATCTTATCGATAATATCGTTAAGGTATCGAGGACATTAACAGTATAGGTCGATCATATCGAGGGTGCTTTGATAAAATCGACAAGGCGAGAAAAACTTAGAGATTTTTCTATTTTTGAAAAAGTTTTCTCACCACAAAAACCCTAAGATATCTATCTTGTTTTAAGGGTTTTAATTACCTGGTGTTTTGGGACATGGGATGTGAGGCTATGGTTTACCTATTGCGAGCTTCCACACATCCGGTTGAGGCAAACACTTGAATTGTTCTTCCTATCGAGCTCTGTAGCTAGTCTGACTCACCATTCACGTATCCTGATAAACCAGGGCATTAGCAGGTGCACTTTCAATCTCCCCCTTTGTCAATTACGTGACAAAATACCCAAAACACCCTAGAACACTTCTAGACATACCCTAAATTGTGTGTACATGCATTTACACAAATTTACAAATTTTCTACCCCATGTACACATTCCAGAAGTATTCGCTCCCCCTTACTTCAAAACTCCCTCTTTCTTGCAGCTGCTCCCCCTAACACCTGCAACACATTAGATATACAATTTTCCACTCGGGGTGTTTTGAATTATTCTCCCCCTTTTTGTCAGTCATTGACAAAGGTATAACAAGTGATATTGACTGAAGCGTTAAAGCATATGGGAGAACCAACAGGTGGAGGCATACTTACATAACATTGATAAACAATGGCAGAACATATGTATGCATGACAGATAAATGCAAATGATATTGCAGATAAAGTAGTGAGAAAACAACAAGAAATAACATATGCATTCCAAAAGTTTGTAAAGTAACCAGTCAATCCAAAAAAAATCTTCACATCAGTAACCCGCATCGGGGTATATGAAAAAAAACTTGCCAAATTTGTGATTCATCACACCCACAATTATGACCATAGGTATTCAAAAAGATATTTTAGGCCTGGAGCATTTTACAAGGACTTCAGGGATGTGATAGATGTTTATCCTGGGAAGCTTATGGAGCAGGTAGCCGTTCTAGAACCTGTTTTGTTGCGCATTGCAAGGCCATCAGTCGTTGTCGGGCTTCGGAAAGATAGGCTTCACAGTCATCTAGCCGTTTCACAATGTGAGCTTGTCCGTCTAGAGCATCTTGGATACTGTCGCGTATAGGATTAATGTTTGGAATGACTTCAATAGAGTTGTAACTGTGCACCGGACTGCGACTGTCGAGAATTGAACCAGTTCTTCCACCACAAAACACATTTTCAAAGATGTTTAGTTTATGTATATCTTCATAATTGAACCACGCACATGGATGAGGGAGATCATGAGACGCTGACAGTCCGAATTGACGTGAAAGCTTAGATAGAAGACATGGAAATGGTATTGTAGTGACTGATGCTTCAGTAGACACACAGATCAACTGTTGTACAATCAGAGTAGGTAAGCATATTGGAATTCCCAGATGAGACTCTTCTACTTGATCTATTGATTCTTACCAAGCAGCGACTAGCTTTCTCTTTAATCATGTTCTTAGTTCCCGAATTTTGATTTTTAACTTCGAGTTCTAGGGAAGAACAGCCGTCCCGACGTTTCAGTTACTCAGAGAGTCGTCGATGATATCGATTCTCAGTTGATGTGATCGACATTCACAAGTGACCAATCGACGCTCATATCGAAGATGAATCTTTTTAAATTTTTCTGTAATGTGATCTTTCAAGTATGTAGCAAAAATATTCATCTGTTTCCTAGCACAGTTATCCACAAAAATTTCTACGAACTCTATACAGCAAAACGTATAAACATTTGAATGTTTATGTGCAAAAGAGGAGGTGAGAGACCTCAGATTGTTTCTTTGAACGCTTAGCAGAAATTGCATCATTTCATCAATTATCCTGATCTAGATGCATGATCAGGACTTGTTCTTTCATTCCTAGTGTTTCTCAATATCGCTCCTTATAATGTAGCAGTGGTTGTTTGTGCGATGCCCCTTAATTACTGATTTTCCTGATCGATCTAGGACATCGCATTCTTCTTTGTTGAACTTGACCACATGCCTATTATCACATATTTGAGAGATGCTTAACAGATTATGTGCTTGTCCTTTTATGCAAAAAGCATTCTCATTTTTGAGCAAATCAATTCCTTTTATCATTCCTTGTCCAATTACATTGGCAGTGGCTCCATCTCCGTAGGTAACTATCCCTTTATGAAGATTTTCGTAGTTGGAGAGGAGGGATTTGTCGCCTGTAACATGTCTTGAGCAACCACTATCTAGGTACCATCTATCACCATTGCCTGTTAAATGATCTGAGTACATAACAAGGCAATTTTTCTTCTCTTTGATTACCCATTTTGTGACAGGATTCTTTCTCAAGACAGATTTGTCTTTCTTATCTGATTCAACTTCTTGATTCACTGAGCCTTTCTTTCTGCCAGATAGTTTGAGTGGTGATGGTTGTATATATCCCTTGTTCAACACATCCTTTGAATCACCACTTGATTGATAAGCCAGATTTTTGCCTTTGTTGCTACTGGAACTATCAGATTTTTCATGTGTTTCATATCTAGTTCTTGTTTTAGCTTTTCCATAACCAAAGCTGTATTTGTTGTTACCAGATTTTCCCATACCTAAAAGTTTTTCTAATCTCTCACTACTCTGGGAAAATTTGCAGTTTAGCTTGGCTATTTTCCAGGATTCTTCTAAATCATCTTGAAGTGTGTAATTTTTATCCTGAAGGATCAAGTTTTCCTCATTTAATACTTTGATTTGTTTCTTCAATTTTTCTGTCTCAGATTTCAAGGAAATGTTGGTTCTTTCTAGTCTATCATTATCTGAGTGACATTGTTGCAAATCAATAATTAGATGAGTATTAATACTTGAAGCTTTATCCAATTCTAATTGCAGTAGTTGCTTTTTGTTCTCAACTATTCCTAGTCTTTTGACAATATTGACGCTATGAATGTAAAGTTGATTGTAAGCGTCTTGTAATTCATCCTTCTTTATCTCTTCTTCTTCTTCTCCAGTTTCTTCATTGTCAGATGGAATTGATTAAGTGACTTGCCGTTCTTCCTCGGATTCAGTTGGAATGATTGGAGTAGTGGAAACCATGAGTATTTTCAAAGATTTTTGGTCTCCATCGCTCTCTGAGTCGCTTGATTCTGAGTTTGACTCTTCAGTATCATCCCATGTGGCAGCCATTGCCTTGCCCTTGGTTTTTCTGTTTGGACATTCGGTAGATAGATGTTCATACTCTCTACAGGCGTAGGATTGTGGTTCTTTGGTCTTTTTACCAAATTTGCCTGCAGAGGGTTTGTTATCTACCTTTCTACCTCTAGAGGGACGGCCGCGATTCTTTTGAAAGAATCTTTTGAATCTTTGTGCCAGTAAAGCCACTTCCTCATCTTCGTCTTCCTTTTCACTTCTACTGTCCTCATGAATTGTTTTCTTAGAAGTTTTTAGGACAGTGTTTTTGGATTTTTGGGGTTGTGTGAAGTGTAGTTCAAAAGTTTGTAGGGAACCTACCAGTTCTTCTACTTTCATCTCATCGATGTTCCTACACTCCTCAATTGTTGTGACCTTGGGATTAAACCGTTCCGGCAGAGATCTAAGTATTTTTCTGCAGATTTTTGGTACCGGCACTTTCTCTCCCAATCCACCCATGGAGTTGCAAATGATGTTTAACTTGGTGAAGAACTCCATGAATGTCTCATGCTCTTCCATCCTAAGATTTTTGAATTGTGAAGTCAAGAGTTGTAGTTTAGACCTCTTCACAGTACTTGTGCCTTCATGAGTTGTTTCCAATAGATCCCATACTTCTTTGGATGTCCCACACATACTAATTTGATTAAAAATATCCTGGGACACGGCACAGTAGATGACATTCATGGCCTTGGCCTCAGATGTTTACTTTTCTTTGTCGAATGCCATCCACATCTCTTTAGATTTGGGTTTTGTAATAGTTGTGCCACTGTCAAGTATGATTTGTTCAGTTGGTGGCACATATCCACTTTCAACTATATCCTAGACATCGTGATCCCAAGATCTCAGGAAGTAGTGCATCTGAGCCTTCCAGTATGCATAATTTGAGCCGTCAAATACTGGACGCCTGGTGATTGATGAGCCCTCTCCTTTGGCCATATTCTCAACTTTAGTCAAGATTACTCTCTAGGCGGTGAAGCCCTTGAAGAGAGACCCGCTTTGATATCAATTGAAATAGTGGTGAAGACCACTTGAGTAGAAGTTGGAATATGTCAATATGTCCTAGAGGGGGGTGAGTAGGACTTTTTAAAGATTTATGAGTTATTAAAAATCCTATCACACTACTCCTATCATGTGTGCAATTTTTCTGGATTACTCAAATGTAACTCTACTAGCTTCCAAGCCAAGAAGAGGATCCAATCACAAACTAATCAAGATATAACAATATGCAACTTAGTCTATGTTGGATGTGACTGTGTGTGTGTGAGATGTGATTATATATATGAATATGAGTGCATTAACATGAATCACACGTAGAGAACGACAATCACAAACACAGTCAATTTATAGTGGTTCGATAACAAGTCTACTCCACTCCCGGCTGTCGCATTCAACCCTTAAGTGTACCGGATTTCACTAAGGAGGTTTCCCAGGGTTCACCTCTAACCTAAGATTTTAAATCAGGTTCACCTTCAACCTTTACACGGAGGTTTCTATTTGGTTCACCTCTAACCCTGGAGTTTTACTGGTTCACTCCTAACCAGATGTTTATGCTCTCCATAGAGCAAGGGTCCACACAACGCACCTGGATTTTAGACCACACTGGTCAAAGACCTATACAAGGACTTAACAGTTTATGCCCTACACAAGAGCAAGGGTCCACTCTATGCACCCACAGCGTACACTCCCGCCGGAAGCCTCCTTGAGGACTTCAAAGGGTGAGAACCACTTAAGACCAAGACTTAGAAAGGAATGATCACAAGTGTGCTCTGGACTCTAGGTACTTACAAATAAGTTGATGAGTCCCGTTAAGCACAACGCCGAAGATCTCCTCCTCCTTGTTGACGAAGAGTCTTCTACTCCCTTGATCCGTAACACAAAAGATATACCAAGACTAAGCTTGAGGTTGGGTCAAGGTAGAGATGGAATCCTACTTTCTAAAGGTTTTCCTATAAGGAAGGTAGAGTAGTTCCACTCTTATGCATTCAAGGCATCTCAGCGTAATGATTTATCATTAGGTAGTAGCTGGAGGATCCTTGAATGCGGAAGTTCATTCCCCAATCCACTCTATTGAATATCAATGGTGAGGGTGGATTGGAGGATGAACTCCCTTGAGAGAAAGGGCCTTAGGTATAGGATATAAGTTGAAACACTCAAACGCTCTCTTTACTTTCTCTCACAGCAACAAAAGACAAGTCCTCTATATTTAGGTAAAAAATTCCAACAGATATAAAACGGTCCCATTTATGACAGAGTTTGATATCATCGAGCAGGTTCGATATCATCGAGCGTATACTCTCGATAGCATCGATGGTCCGCTCGATGACTTAGACTCGATGTCATACGCTTTTGAAACTCTTTGCCAATTGGTCGATGAATCGAAGCTATTGTCGATGTCATCGGATTTCGAACTCCGATTCCATCGATGACAGATTCGAGCCATCGACACTTGAAAAATGAGAGAGACTTGACTTTGAGATATTTCAGGTTTTCATGAATGATCGGGGGAACCGTCAAGGTCATCGGAATTTGAATGTCGATGATATCGAGATCAGAGTCGAGGCATCGATAAATCTAGCTGATTTATCTTTGAACTTGCTGGACAGTTTATGGCTTTGTTCGATGCAATCGATCTGGTGTCGATATCATCGATAATTTGAATATCGATTAAATCGAAGGGCCCCCGATCATAGTTAAAAACAACCTGAAATAACTGCTGTAAGAAATGCGCGTCCACAGTCGATATCATCGATGGACCTCTGATCTTATCGATGTTTGAATTCAGATCATATCGGGCGGTCATCGATATATCGAAGACTTTTTAGATTTTCATTAAAAAACAGGGGCGCCGAAAATCTGCCTGTCGATCTTATCGAGCCACTCTCGTTGGGATCAAGATTTGAATATCGATGATGACGATATGTGTATCGATACATCAATAATTCGTTCAAATATATTGTGAAGTTGCTGGACATATTTAGTGCTTTTATCGATGATATCGATAAGTGTATCGATATATCGATAAATCTGTCCAGATGAATATTTAGCTGCTGGACATTTTGGTCATCTTATCGATAATATTGTTAAGGTATCGAGGACATCGACAGTACGGGTGGATCATATCGAGGGTGCTTCGATAAAATCGACAGAGTGAGAAAAACTTAGAGATTTTTCTATTTTTGAAAAAGTTTTCTCACCACAAAAACCCTAAGATGTCTATCTTGTTTTAAGGGCTTTAGTTACCTGGTGTTTTGGGACATGGGACGTGAGGCTATGGTTTACCTATTGCGGGCTTCCTCACATCCGGTTGAGGCAGACACTTGAATTGTTTTCCTATCGAGCTCTGCAGCCAGTCTGACTCACCATTCATGTATCTTGACAAACCAGGGCACTAGCAGGTGCACTTTGAATTTCCTCCTTCGACAAATCCAGGTTGTTTACCATTAAAGGTAGAGGAGTTGGAATTTGAACCAAAGTCTGAAACTTTGGAATTTGTAGAGAATACACTGCCTAATGAGAATTTTTTAGAATTTCACCTAATTATAGTTTCTAATTCACCGTGGTGTACTAACATTGAAAATTTTTCTGCCACTGGTGAACATTATCCACTTTGGATACCTTGGGAGATTAAAAGAAGATTTTATACTGAGATTCATAAATTTCTCTGAACATCCATGCTCTAGGACATCTAAACCTACCGCAAAATGGGCTTTTGGATGATCTTTTTTAGAAGAATGTTGAGAAATTTATTGAGATACTTGTTAGAGGAGGAAAACATCTATCACGAATAAATAGTTTTTCCTTGCTTTCCTAGTTTAGGATTAGGAATTTATTGCTTTCTTAAGATTAGTCTGCTTTACTTAGTTTAGTTTAGTTATTGATACATTTTTTTTATGGTAAGATTGCACTTGCTTATCTGTCTGTTGCCTTCTAGGTATTTTTCATCCACTCCTCTTTATTTTCGTTGATCTCAATATTCATCTTATTACATATGTTTATACATTAAGGACAATGTAGAATTTAAGTTAGGTGTAGGGTTTCCTTCGAAAAATTCTTTAGATTTGTGCTGAAATTGTGTTTTTTATCTTAAAATTTTTAAAATTTTCTGTGAAGTTAAGTATTTTAAAATACTCTATAGATTAGAATGATAAGATGCCAATGTTAAATATTTTTTAAACTTGAATTTTAGTTATTTGATAGATTTTAAAGTAAAGTATGAAGTTATTAATGTTTAATTAGAAGTTTTTAAACATTGATTGAGCCATGTAATTCATATATCACATCTAGCTTACACATTAAAGTTTTAGTTAATACCGAATTATTAGCTTGATGATTATTGAGAATGGTAGGAGCTAAACTTGGGGAATTTGTCCATCATTTTCAATGAAAAAATAAAGAAGAAGAAGGTGATACATAGCTAAAAAATAGTTGTTGTGGAAAATGACTACCTATTGATGTATCCATGAAAGAGAGAAAAATAATGGACATAAAAGAAAAAAGAGTGTGAAAAACGTTGATTGAAAAATCAAAAGTTAGTTGAATAGAAAGTTGAACTGCAAGGCAAGTTTTGGATACTTGTTATATTTGGATACCTACTATATATGGATATTGTTATATTTAGAACCTGTGAATTTTATCATTTGATATTCTTGACAAAAATGTTATAATCATATTTTCTTAGCGCAACTGCTATTTTTTACTTCACCTCCCTAGAATAAACTTTCTATGTAGTGAACCTGCTATTTTTGGACTTGTTAGCTCTGATGTTATCTCATTATCTAAATTTCCTTAGTTGTAGCTTGTAAAGTTAGCATGTTACCATAAATGAATCCATAAGTATCACCTTAGGTATGTGGACTCATAACTCTTGATCACGTTGGCCACACATACATATTCATGGTAGAATAATTAGATTATCTTTGGTTATGGCCCTCTGAGCTAGATGTGGATGAGATCATGTGACATAATATGGAAATTATATAAAATCTATGGAATATAGTTTTAATTGATGTAACTTTAGTTCATTCATACCTTTGAGCTTGTGGTTGGTGGTTAGTATAGCCTTGGTAGAGGTTGGACGTTCAATCTTTGCTACATCATCTTTCATTTATTTATTTTTTCTTAAATCTTGTTAATTAGAGTATATATTAATTGAATTGTGTTTTAATTTAAAAAAGATATAAGTAGCTCAAGTGGCAAAGGAGCTTGGTTTGGAGGATGTTTTGGGATTGAAGGCCTTCATGAGCTTTTTTTCCATTAAAACCTAGACAAACTCTTCATGAGTTGTATTTTTTTTAATTAAAACCTAGACATATTCTCCAAATCTATCAAAAAAATAAAAATAAAAAATCATATTCTCTCTCAATTTGGTAAAATACACCTTGTCATTACAAGGCATGAAAAGAAAAGAGGGAGAGAGAGAAGAGAAAGAAAAGTGAGAAAGAGGTGGGGCGTGGACAAATCCACTCCATCCATCATATCGGCCCCGACATATACCTAAGGCATCCTAACTATCCAAACAAGTGGGTTATATCTTCTCTTTGTTTTGTAGTAAAAACCTCTAAGTACCTTGTTTACTGTTTTACAAGAAAGTATTCTAAAGGGCTGATCTCTGTATAAAGAAAAGAAAAAAAAAAAAAAGAAGAGTTTTTGGGATGCATATGGCTCGATCTAAGCCGTTAGAAATGTTTGAATGGGAGAATTAGCCCAAAGGACCAACCTTGCAGAGATCTCTAGTTTTTTTTTTTTCTTTTCTTTATACAGAGATCAGCCGTAGAAGTGGGAAATATCCCAAATCCTTTGCATGTATGACAGCGAATTGGCCCAAACGATTTAAACATTATTTTTGGGGCCTGATCTGCAAAGTCACTAGAAAATCATTTTATGGGCCTGATGTTATCCCTTGAAGCCCACGATTCCATAATTTTGGGCCAAGATATGAATTTTAGTATAATTGGGCTTTGTGGCAAGTTTAGTCCTTATGAATGTAACTTAGTATAATATTTGTACTAGTATGTTTGCCCTGATCATGGGACATTAAGGTGGGACCTATTATGTGAGAGACATTTGAAAATAATGGAAAGATAATACTTTAACTAGTGGAACTTTGTTAAAGCCCAGTGGGCCTATGTCAAGCCCAATGCACCAAAAAGTAATATTTTGGGCCCGTGTTGATGATGGGCCTAAAGGACCTTACTAACTGATCGGGATCCACCAATGCATGGTTCCATAATCTCAACCATGTATCCTAATGTGATTAACCATACAATTAAACAGATACTCTTATATTTGCAATATAAGGATAATTGAATGTAAGTAACCACTTTTGGGCTTGGAAATTCAACATTTGGGTTTATGGTGAAATTAGGAAGAATTCTAATGACTTTATTAATCATTTCATCTAAAGGGCCTAACTGAACCAAGACATTTTGAATATGGGCCACCTGGAACCAATTAAGGCACACTATCGGCCCAAGGTGTTGACTTAGAACCCTAGAGTGAGACTTATGTGGGTTTTAATCTTAGGTGGATAGTTTTGACCTTGGAAGTTAGACTTGGACCTGAAATTCTATAACTAAACCCAGGTGAACCAAAGTCGTGAATGGTACATACGCGCGTGTGATTAAATAAAAAACATATAAATAAATAAGTTATAATAAATTACCCTTAGGGTCACACCCATGGTCCGTTGATGCACTTAAGTGAGTGTAGGCTAGGTTAAAAGACTTGAGGGGCGAACTAAGAACATTATCTATATGATAGTAACTTAGGATAAATTTTCAATTAGGAAGGTTTATTTATGGTAAGTTTTCTGAATTAATATGAAGGGCCAAGATCACATAATTAAGAACCCTAAGGCATCTGATAACCAAAAGGAAGCCAAAAGGGAAACTAATCGAGAGGTGTACGCAAAGGACTTGATGGGCATACTCTGTATGTTTGTGGAAATATTTTGGTAAGTAGTTCTGAATCTAAGATATTTATATTTCCTTGACTCGATTTAATCAGTCTTCCATTTTTTTAAAATTTTTTTGTTTATATTCGAAAAGTTATTATGAAACATGTTGTCTTTGAAAAGTGTTTATACTGGGAACATACTATTTTTTTTTAAGTGTTTATATTTTGAAAGTTATTGAGAAACATGTTATTTTTAAAAAGATTATATTTGGAAAGTTCTAGGAAAAATGAGTTATTTCTAGAATATTGTTTTCATGCATTATTATAACACCAGAGAGAGGAAACTATATGAGCGAAAGTGAGGATTATTCTTGAGTGACTGTAAGGCATGCCAAGAGTGAATTTCTAGAGTGATCGTAAGGTTATGAGTGATACTTGAGGGATGTTGAGGCTTGATTTATTAGTGATGATGGTGAGAACATGTTTATGAGTGATTTTCATGAGTGATGATGAGGTTTATGAGTGAAATTAGTGACCATGAAGTATGTTATGAGTGAATGAAATATTGAGTGAAAGGACTGCGTGTCCATTGGGATTGAATCCCTATGAATGAATTGACTCATTTGTAGAATTCAGTGTGGCCAGGATGAAGGCACATGTCTATCTAACTAGAGATGAGTGAATATGAGTGATGATTTATGCTAAGTGATGAGTGATGAGTGGTGATGAGTGAATTGAATGATGAGTGAGAATTAACCAATCAGTATGGAACTGGTCCTGTAATTAAATTGATTAACCGTACTCTGAATTGTGATACATCGCGCATATTACAATCATTTTCAAGTATTTTTCTTAAATATCTATGTTTACAAAACTCTTGCTATTTCTTGTATTCAAAACCATTTGCTGGGGAATTTTGCACATACTCTTCATTGATGGAAAAAACATAGACTAAGGAGCAAGTTGAGATGCTTCGAAGTTGGCTAGATGAGGTCGATAGAGTGGATCACTTGCTTTAGATGGTCTTGAAATCAAACACTATTAGATTTAGTTATTTATTTTGTTCGCCTTGGATATTGACATGTGGGATGATGATTTTGGGTTAAGTTTAAAGTTCAGTAGTTTTTCTTTCTATATTTATGGTTTGGATTTGGATTATGTGGTGTGAATGCTTTCCTTTTACTTTTACCTTAGTCATAGCTCTAAACTCGAGGCTAGGGTTAGTCCCAATTATAGTTTTGGATTTAAGGGCATGACAAATAGTGTAATTCCATCTGTTTATGTTGTTATGCTGGCCAAACTTAGACTAGGAGTAGTGTAATTCCCTTCCATCTACGTTGAGCATTAGATCACAAGGAAGACCCTTGTATTTTTTCTTTGTAGTAGTGTAATTTCCTTCATCTATGCCCCAATCTTTGGACCAAAGAAGACTTAGATATAAGACCTCGACATTTATACTATAGACATTAAATCGTAGAGGAATTATCTTTTATAACTTCTCTTTTATTTTATCAATACAATTGAGTTCCTTTTACTCACGTGTTGTATGTGTATTGGATCATCTCTGTTATCACAATGAGAAAAAGTCATTTCATCTGAAAGGAAAAAAGAACTAATTAGAAGGATGAACCCTCCCCTTCACAAATCATTTGATTGCGTATACAAGTAGTTGAATAGATGATGAACTACTTCAGTTCTCGATCATAGGCGTCTGTTTAGTCCCTCTACCTATCTCTGTGCTTGGGGTCTAGGTGTTCGGTTCAGATCGAGTTGTAAAAGGCTCAAGCACGCCCGACACTATACACATGTACTCACAACCAAAATTTGAGCCAAATAGATGATGAACTACTAAGAAGGTTCCAATGGTGGGAATTTAATTCCATTGTTTCTTATGGTATGGTCCACTTAAGTTATGGATCTACTTGAGTTTTAGGCTCATCTCCAAACACGAGCCGACAAAAATAATAGATGGGGTGTGGATGTCACATAGACATCAATGTGGACCCCATAGAACTTCATGTTCTTGACAAAAATTATATATATATATATATATAAGTTGCCATTTGCGATTTAAATTGTAGCCGTATTCTCAACTATTACAACTAAAAAAATTTAACCATGCATGGGACACGAATTTCCTTTAAAATGTACCAAAACTCTTCTCATGTTGTTGAAATAATCCAAGTTCTTTACCTAGAAATACTGGTTGCGAGGATAACCTTGCTCTCTTTTTTATACAATATAGATCCAGATACATATAGTTTTGCATGCGTGTACAATAAAGCTCATGTACACACACATGCGATAGCATGAGATGATAGGTCCAAGATCCAATCCATCCATTGGAAAGGCGCCACTCTATTGATGCCCTAGCCCAAGAATTAGATTGATGCATTACTCAGGTGGGTGCAACTAGACAAACAAATGTATTGCGCTAAAAAACTTGGGTAGCCTACACTCACTTTTAGGAAAACATATAGGTCGTAACAAACTAATGGCTGAATTTGTAAGACTCATACCCTGATTAACCTTCTTTACACTTTGTTTCTGATGTCAGATTACCCAGAATGTATTAGATTGGCAAGTATCAATTGGCCACTTTATTTTTTTACCACAATGACCCAAGACCTATACCCTGGGTGCAACTATTGTTGGCACAATTCGAGGCAAGTTGCACAACACATGCGTGACGTGGGCTTCACTGGTGCAAATTCCAAAAAAATCTTGTCAATCCATCAATCAATCATCCACCTACCCAATCACCTTTTTCTCCATCAATCCATTAACCATCACCCTAGTTACCCTATTATCCCTACTAAAGTACCATCTACTCCCTACAAATCCCTAAAATTCCCATACGTTTCTTCCATTCCCCTTGCAAGAGACTCCCCAAAGTCAACACCTACACCATTGCTAAATACAATCATTACTACCCCCCCTCCCCCCCCCCTTGCAGACATTCCCTTTTTACTCCTATCTCCCTTTTTTAATACCTTCTCTATCAATTTTTTTTTTTCTCTAAAAATCCCCCCAAGCTCCCAAACATCCATTTACTTCATACATTCATACATTTACAAGAAAGAGAAAGAAGAAGACGGAGAAGAAAAGAAAGGAATAAGAGAAAAGGAGGAGAGATTAGTTTAAGCATCTCTTGGTGGACCAACGAGCCTCAAATCAAGCTGATTTTTATATTTTTTCCTTTTCCCAGATTTGTGAGATTTTATGAGCATGTTGGATAGAAAATAAAAATCATGGTGGCCATATAGCTATGACAGTGGCCCACTGTGGCCCCACTACAATCCATAATCACAAAGAGTAAAAAAGAAGGGAATTGAAAAAAAATAATAATAAGGAATCTGACCATCTCATGGCCCCCGCCACTATGGGACCTCCATACAAATCTAACCACAATAAGGTGGGTCGCACCCTTATGGGCCATGAAAACGAAAAAAAAGAAAAAAAAAGTAAAAAAAAGGATTTTATCCTCCCTTGCACTCACCATGAAAGATGGACGATCAAATCAGGTCAGATTGACGATCGGATGACTCAGATCGCGATCGGGGTCCTCCAAGCAAGCTTTCTTCCCTAAGCTTCTCTAAATGAATAGACGTCATGGATAGACCAAATACATCATGATGGGCCCTACAAAGCGTTTTACATGACCATTCATCTCTAGCTCGGTCCCGATGGGGATAAAGTACACAATCGAACGCCCAAAAAGAGCTTGTGCGAGGGAGTTTCATTCTCTCTCTCTCTCTCTCTCTCTCTCTCTCTCTCTCTCTCTCTCAGGGTTGAAAGTTGGGCGGGTTCAACCCAACTGACCCGTGACCAACCCGACATTGGGTTGGGCTCGGGCATGATGTATTGAGTTTGATCTCGGGCTTGGGCTATACAAACACCAACTCGATAAAACTTGGGTCAGGCTTGGGTTGAGGTCTTGGGTTGCCAGACCCAACCCAAACCCAATCAATATATAAGTTACTAATAAATTATAATTGAGTGTGGATCGTTTGTGTTGAAGGCATAGGAAATTCCAGTGCTGCTGGGTCTCATTGGTTCACATCATTTCCGATGACTCAAGCTAATAAGATATGTCGGATTTTTCTCTCCCAAATAGATTGTGTGCTACACAACATGACTTTTAAAGAAATAGCTGTCTTATATTTTAGCTTGTTTGTTTTTAAAAAAAATTGAAGCTCTTTACTATAAATAACTACATATATAATTAATAAAACTATAGATACAAAAAATAAGACGTGTATTGAAATACAGTAGACTAATGTAATAATGAAAATATTATTATGTATCTAGGGGTGTACATCGAGTTGAACCAAGTTGAGCTAGCCTCAGCTCGACTTGGCTCGGCCACTAGCTAACCTCAGCTCGAACTCGACTCGACTCGGTCCTTGAGCCTGACTGGCCAGCTCGGCTCCACTCGGTCAGCAGCTCCGGCCAGCTCGGGCCAAGATCTAGTCGAGTTCGCCATTGAGGCGTTTCCACAAACACCTCACCTGCAACTTCAAAATCCCATTGTTTTACAAACAAAAGCATGGGTTTTATAGGTATTTTATCAAACACCTTCTAAGCAACATAAAAACCAAGAGAAACAAATAGAAAAAGGGTATTTGTTTCATGTACATACCTTCCCTGCCGCCAGCCAAATTTCGTTGAGTCATTTTATCAAACATTTGGTGAGCAACATCAATGGCAAAGTAATCGAGTCACAAAATTGGTTCGATCCGAGTCTAATTCGAGCTGGATTCGATCCGAGTTGAGTCGAGCTAGGGCCTGCTCGAACTCATTTTCGAGCTCAAAAAATCTGCTCAACTCGGCTCGAACTCAACTTCGAACCGAGTCAAATCGAGCTTTTTAGAGTCGAGTCGAGTGAGCTAACCGAGCTAGCTCAGTTCGTGTACACCCCTACATGTATCCAACCGACCAACCCGACGGAGCCCGCCTGGGTTGGGCTTGGGTTGAGAATTCCCAACCCAAGGTTGGGTTGGGTTGGGTTAGGGTTGAGGTACAGGAACCTTGGGTTGGGCTAGGGTTGACCACCAACCCGACCCAACTCGCCCGACTTTCAGCCCTTCTCTCTCTCTCTCTCTCTCTCTCTCTCTGTCTCTGTCTCTCTCTCCATGTGTGTGTGCGATCAGAGGTCGTGCACGGACATTGGATCTTAACAGTGATTAGGCGATGGCATTGTGACTTGACTTAGGTTTCACACTGTCTGTGCTGATGAGGTTCGTTGGACAAGACAAGAGGTCTGAATGTTGGGGTTTGAAATGGGTTTGGGGATGCAATGGTAGTGGCGATTTTGGAAAGAAAATGGGTTGTTGTTGAGGTTTTAGATAGGGACTTTGGAAGGGAATAGGTTTTGAGGCTGGGGGTTGACGATTCGAGCGTAGACGAGATAGTGGCAAGGGTTTGGGTTTGGCTCTAATGCGTGCACGGACGGTTTGGCCGGTGATGATGGCGATTAGGGTTCGGCAGTGTTAGCTAGCGATGATGGTGGCTGGACTAGATGAGGCGTTAGGGTTTTGGGACTAGGGTTTTGAACTGGATTGTGAAACGGGAATGGGTTTAGGGGATTTCGAGATTTGTTCAGGACGACGCACAAGGGATTTGTGACAATATAGCTAGGGTGCTAGATGGATCATGGTTCAGCTCCTCATCTCTCTCTCTCTCTCTCTCTCTCTCTCTCTCTCTCTCTCTCTCTCTCTCTCTCATTTCCATTACTTAGTTTTCATTTTTTTTTTTCTAAAGTCTACATGCTTTTTGGTTTCATTACACATCTTATGCTAATTGTTCTGTTTCTTTCATATCTTAACAATTTCCCTAGATTATGCTAACTGTTCTTTTAAACATTGCTAGGATAGAGAGTGTTGTCAATGCTGAAGGTTTGAAGGATGATCATGGTGATCATGATCACAAGCATGACCATCATCATCATCACCATGATCATGAAGAACATGACCATGAACATGTTCAATATATGCTCTTTAATCTTTTGCATTTTGGTTGAAAAAAAAAAAGATGCTTCTCGCCTCATTGTATACTGATGACACTTGGAACTGATGTTGGGTTGTTCTTCTTTTGATGGGTATATTTCACATTTCTCATTTGTAGTTTCAGTCACAGAATCAAATGTTGGGTTGTTCTTCTTTTGATGAAAAACTACGAGAATTTTATTGAACGTGCTCTTTATTGAGGATTTGGCACGTGCGCTATTCACCACCATGTGATCGTGGGGCCCACCAGCTACTCCAGTTACATTCATACGTAAGTAGTTCCCACACCTCCTACTAGATGGTTTGATCCCACTAATCATCACTATTTGGTTGAGACTTAAAATGTTTGTTGTATATGCAGACACCGATTGCCAACCTAAAACAGTACCATTTACTTTATGTTGAAATCTAACATGGATTCATGTTTATCTAAGCAGCCTTGCTTCTGTAAATAACTTCACAGGACCATTGCCCACGACATTTCGCAAGCTGACAAACTCGACTATTTTGTATGTAGATTCCACTTATTTTGATGGTCTTTTATTTTACAAGTGTTAAAGGCCTAACTTCTGACTGTTATTTTCAGTACAATAGATGGGAATCCTATCTCCGGGAAGATTCCTAATTTCATTGGGAACTGGACGCATATCCAAAGAATGTAAGGACTTTATTTACTTTCTATGTAACAGAAAAAGATCTTCTATACAAAATCATTTACATGAACTGTGATTTTAACCCATTGCAGAGATATGCAAGGCACGTCTATGGTGGGACCAGTTCCTTCTAACATCGCTCTCTTGAAACATTTAACAGAACTATGAGAGGACTTTCTACATTCATTTTGAATTGTATAAACTAGCTCAGGGGCATTTCATAAGATCCCAAACGGACTATGGCAGAATAATGATACGAATCACAAGTAATTGGGTCTAAAACATTTCAATTTATAAGAGGATATCTGACTTGAAGGGATTGAGCGTGGGCTTCCCTCCATTGGAGAATATGAGAGACCTGCAGATACTGCGAGTTGAATTGAATATACTACTATCCTTAGTATATATAACAGTGTCAATGGTCTATTGTTTCATTTGTTTTACGAAGTACGTTGCTGGCTGATGCATCAGGATACTAAGGAATTGCTTGATTTTTGGTGAAATCCCAAAATTTATAGTCGACAACATGAAGAATCTAAAAACCCTGTAAGTTACTTCCACCGGGCCTTTTACAACGCATGGGGTTCATGAATTTCATATCTCATCAATGTTGACCATGTATTCTGACGTGAAAAAAATTCCAATTTCAAAATATTCCGATTTTTATGGGAATCATTGGATCTAATGTTTGTTCTTGTGTTGATTTCTCTTGAAGAGACCTAAGCTTTAACAACTTAACGGGAAAATTTCCCGAAAACTTTGATTTGTCACCTTCAATAAATTTTATGTGAGCAATCTCATATTTCTCTGTACTTCTCATTTTTATGTTCTTACTATATGCTTAGCAATCTTAGGTGGAGAAGCTTAGCAAATCCAATTCAATGTAGGTTGATGCTTCAGCTGATGAGAGTTCACCATCACTTGTAAGGTGGTTTTCCTTTTAGTAGAATATTTCTCTTTGAGTTATTAAAAGAAAGCAAATGCCATGCCTTGCTATTGTACTTGGCAGCACTTCTGCCAGTTGGATACAAAATAGGAGCATGGTTGTTGTTGAGGCATAAAAAATAAGAAAAGAATTGAAGCAAGGAAAGAGCAAGACATAGAGGAGAAGAAAAGAACAAGAGAAATAGTTCAGAAGAACGCTTTGCGGGGACCCGCGCAAAGTATATGATGACTGCATGAAAAGTGATTTTTGTCCCACATCGCTGAAGCCAAGATTTCACACATGTGACATGTCTATAAATACTCCACTCCCTCTCTCATGGAGGGGTTCGAAGATTTCGGAGTGAAAGAGAGGCGAAGGAGAAGACTGAAGGTGCGGAGCATTGGGCTCCAGCAGATTGCGCGGACCTGCGCAAAGGAGCATTGGGCTCCAGCAGATTGTGCGGACCACGCAAATGAGCATTGGGCTCCTACAATTTGCGCGGACCCGCGCAAACCGACTGCCCTGCAGTCTATAACAGCAATGGGCTGTTGTGCTGCTGAAATGGCTAGGGTCTTCAATCTTCAAGTTCTTCTTATTTAAAAGAGAAGGAAGAGTTATCAACAGAAAGGCGTATTCCTCCTAAGTCTCAGGAGATGATTGAAATAGCGTCAGAATGCTGCCGGAATCTCTATTTCTCTTGAAGACTGTTGATCGATTCATCAATTCCTCCTAAGTCCTAGGGGATGATTGGAATCATTGTCGTTATACTACCAAAATTTACATTTAACTATGATAGTTGAACTTATAATAAATTCTTTGTAATCTATCTTAGAATCAAGGGATATCAGAGGATGTAAATGAATTCAGAATCAATAAAGTGTGATGATTGTCTTTATACTTTTCTATTGTTATGTCTGAATAAGATAGTTTCCCCAAATCAAATACATTTGTTTCCTTGTCGAAACAAAATGGCGACTCCACTTGGGACTTATCTTATTTAACATTAACTTGGGGAAAGTTGTAAGACTCTTATCACTTTTTGGCGTCTCTTAGACGCCAAAATGGCGACTCTCAGTGGGAACATCCTCCCCTTCATCTCTAAGATAGTTTACTTAATCCCTCGTATACTAACTTCACGTATGTTTCATTATCGAAGGTAGCCGAATTCAATCACACAATACTACTGATGGCTAACATTGCGAGAAAAGTGAACTTCTGCTTCACCCCCACTGGGTTTGTAGTCGAATACGCGCCAAGCCAAACTCCCGAACGTACGAATTCACGCACCACAAGCAGGCGTAAGGTGACTCAAGTAACAGTGGGAGTTATTTTTGTCTCACCCCAACAACAGGAGAGTGACGAGAACTGGATTGTGGTCTTGTCTCGAAAGGCAAAACCAAGGAACTTAAAGAGCTGCAAGACAAACTTATCTTTACCAAGAGCTGAGGGACCAATCACGCGCAGTATAGCAAGAAGAAAACCTGAGCTCGCTCCTCCTGCGATATACCCCGAGCGAACAATTCCGCAGTTCACGTCGCACGATTTTTTGAATCTGATCGCCCCAAGGACCAAATGGATAGAAGCATAGAAAGGTAAAATGTTGATGATAGGCTCACCGGCGACTGTGTCACCTCAGACTAGTTTGCCTATAACTACGTCACCCCGATCAATCAGCAGCATGGAGAACACATAAAAGTCGAGCGAAACTCCGATCTCTCCCTTCTTCATAAGTCCCGTTACGTCTATATACTCTCATATTACTCCAACGACAGTTTCGCTAGGCAATAAAGGAGCTACAGTATACATGGCAGAGATGGGTCAAGAAAACAGGCCGACCACTGAAGAACGTGTTGACCAAATGGCGGAGGCCCAAAGAGCGCTAATGGACGAGTGCCGGAACCTCAGAGAAGCTCTGACAACTTTGGCGCATAATGTAGCCCAGATAACGGCTCCACCTATGATGGGAGCGACAAATGGACAGGAGAGCCAACCTGAAGGTTCCCGTCCATAGGGGATATGATCGCGAGGATCCGTTCCAGCAATGAGAGCTATAACACAGGATGACATAAGGCAAGTCGTCGAAGAAGCAGTCAGAATAGAGAGATAGCGTGCGAATACCGGCCGTTTCAGATACCGGACGCCGTACTCAAGAGAAGTAGAAGACGTCCCTTTTCCGGCTAATTTCAAGCATCCAGACTTTCAGAAGTTTAATGGAGAAGGGTCACCTGAAGAGCACTTGATGCACTTCATTACTAGCATGGGGAATTTCTCCATGATACCTCAATACTGCTTACAATTATTAGTGTCATCATTGACAAGTAAAGCTTTCCGATGGTATTCAAATTTAGCTCCAGGATCTATACGCACATGGGAGGAAATGCAAGAAGCTTTCATGTCAAACTTCTTCTCGTCAGAGCGCGATGTTAGCATCACGGAATTAGCTTCAGTACGACAGCGAGAAGGAGAACCAGTCGAAAAGTTCATAGACAGATGGAAGACACTGGGGGCATCGTGTAGACAGTTGCCAGAAGAAAAGGAACAGGTCAAGATGTGTTTGAACTCTATGGAAACAGGAATCGTGTTAGGACTCACCACCGCCGATATCGGAAACTTTCGTGATTTGGCCACCAAAGCCCATGCTTTGGAATTAATGACTCACAAGATGCCAGCATTTTATCATGAGACCATCAGAAGGGTACCCGGCAGGACGACTGTCAATACCATCGATCGTGATAAGAAAAATCAAGATGCGAGGAGCTCAAGAGACAAAAGATCGGAAGGAAAAGAAGGTTGGAATCAATCAAGGGATAGGTACGGCGGAAAAAGGCTCAGAACGCTCGATTCTCATGAAGGATTTGAATTCGATAAAAAGGACGTAGTTCCTATGATGCAGCAGTTGTTAAAAGCTGATACCCTGGAATTACCAGAGCCCAAGCACCCTGAAGATGTGATGAAGACCCGGGAAAGAAACTTTTGCCGTTATCATCGCCTAGTGGGACATCCGACGGAGAATTGCTATACGTTGAAGTGCATCATACAGCGAATGATAAATAGGGGCGAAATAATAACCAGTGAAAGCAAAGAAAAGAGTATGTGGGCGACAGTAAATGTATTTTCAGTCCAGAAAAAGGGCCGAGAAATAAAAGGGAGAGAAAATTGAAAGTCAATAAAGAATGCAGCAATGATTACATTGCGATTGGGGAAGCAGGTAACGAGTCCGGTGAAGCAAAAAGTAGGAATTGCGAGAAAAGAAGTTATCGAAAGACAAAAATGCGAGGATGGAAGTAAAAATGGGAATGGAGCGACGACAGTGGCTTATGACGTAGTTAGCCACTTGAAAGGCATACCGGCACGTCTAAGCATCTATGATGTGCTCAAATTATCAGAAGAATTTCGACAGAGTTTGATCCGAGCGCTGTCTGATCACAATGTGAGAGAAGCTTTATTAACAGAAATGAAACATGAAAGACACAATGAACAGGCAAATTGTCTACCAGTAATCTCGTTCTCTGATGATGATTTAATTGGTGAAGCGAAACATAATAGACCACTAATGATAGAAGGATATGTTTGTGAAAAGAAGATAAAACGGATTATGATAGACAATGGGTCCGCAGTGAATCTTTTGCCACTCTCCATGATAAACAAAATGGGCTATCGCCATTCTGATTTGTGCCCCAGCGGAATGATGATACAAGGGTTAAATCAAGATGGACAACGCGCGCTCGGTAAGATTACAGTGACATTGGAAGTGGGAGAATTAATTATTACTGTTCTATGTCACGTTATAAATGCTGTGACAACGTATAACCTTCTCTTAGGAAGGCCGTGGATACATCAGTACAGTATTGTACCCTCTACTCTACACTAATGTTTCAAATATTGTAAGGACGGAATGCAGTACAAGGTGATGGCTGACGCGAAACCATATACGGAAGCTGAGTCTTTCTTCGCGGACGCCGGCTATTATAAAGGATTCTCCGAAGGGGTGGGAAATAATGATGAAAAGAGTGTCTTAAAAGACGTCCAAATAAACAATGTTAGAGAAGAAAGGGTGGAATCTTCCGGGACTGCAGAAACAAGAAAGAAGTTCTATTTTGTACCCAAGTGTCTGAGACAACCGGGGCAGCCGCCGTTGACATTATTATCAACAGAACAGTTGAAAATCTTACAATCCAATTATACGATGCCCTTACCCAATATTGAAAGGTGTAAGCCATTTACAGCCGCTCCAAGAAGATTTCAAGTCAGGGCTAGTACTAAATACCTTGAGCTGATAGAATTCCATGCCACAGCAAAAGCAAAGGATGAGATCACAAGCAATGTATATCACGGAGAGTTAACACTGCAAAATTTAAAAAAATTATAGTGCAGTAAGCAAGAAAATCATGAGAAATATGGGCTTTGATTGTAATAAACCCACTGGACTGAATCATGGGAAAGGAATTCAAATCCCTCTCGGGGTTAATCAGGAAAAGTAGAGAAAATTCCAGGGGCTAGGAGCAGAGTCATCAGTGAATATGATATCAGTAAATATGACTTCGGCCGCACAAATACCAGAACAAGATCCTAAGGTAGTCGAGTATCCTGAAACAGCTCCAAAACAAATAGAAGATGGGGGGCAACCGATAATAGATGGCTTACGAGAAATAAATTTGGGAACAGCAGAAGAGCCGAGAAATACATTCATCAGCGTCAGTCTTTCTGAACAGGAATTCGAGAAATATGGCCAACTTCTCAAAGAAAATAAAGACGTCTTCGCTTGGACATATGAAGAGATGCCGGGACTGGAACCCTCCGTAGCGATGCATCGATTAAACATCTCCAAAGAAAAGAAACCAGTAAAGCAAGTACAAAGGCGATTCCACCCAGACCTGATTCCGTTAATCGAAGAGGAAGTAAACAAACTGATAAAGGTTGGGTTCATCAGGGAACTTAAGTATCCCAAGTGGATATCAAACATCGTTCCTGTGAAGAAGAAGAATGGGCAGATCAGAGTATGTATTGACTTCAGAGATCTGAATGAAGCATGTCCAAAGGACGACTTCTCTCTCCCAATAACAGAGTTATTGATTGATAGTACTACTCAGTATGCTATTATGTCTTTTATGGACGGTTATGCAGGTTATAATCAAATCAGGATGGCGCCCAAAGATGAAGAGGCAACGGCATTCAGAACACCGCTCGGGATTTATTGTTACAAAGTTATGCCTTTCGGTCTTAAAAATGCCGGGGCAACATATCAGAGGGCGATGAAAAATATCTTTCAAGATATGATGCATAAACATGTTGAATGCTATGTTGACGACTTGGTGGTTAGGTCAGAGATCATCAAGAACACCGTGAACATTTGGCAACAGTCTTCCGTCGACTCAGAAAGAAACAATTAAAAATGAACCCAGCTAAATGTGCGTTCGGAGTATCTTCGGGCAAATTTCTCAGCTTCGTTGTACGACATAGAGGCATCGAGATCGATCCAGAAAAAATTAAGGCTATTCAAAATATGCCACCACCGATAACGCTAAAGGAATTGAAAAGCCTACAAGGAAAACTGGCGTACATTCGCCGTTTCATTTGAAATCTCGCAGGAAGGTGTCAGCCATTTTCTCGACTAATGAAGAAAGATACAGAATTTATATGGGATCACACCTGTCAGAATGCATTTGATTCAATTAAGGAATTGCTGAAACAGCCGCCGGTGTTAACAGCTGCACTGAGAGGTAAGCCGCTTATCTTATATACATTTGCAACTACAAATTCTTTGGGTGCTTTGTTGGCACAGGTAAATGAAGCCGTAAAGGAGACTGCTCTTATTATCTAAGCCGAACATTGATGGGGGCAGAATGCAATTATTCCTTGATCGAGAAAGAATGTTTGGCGTTGATATTCGCTGTACAAAAAGTTAAGACATTATTGTCTCTCCCACGATATAACTTTGATCTCAAGAGTAGATCCGATAAAATTCTTGATGACCAGGCCAATGTTGTTAGGAAGATTAGTTAAATGGATGTTATTGTTATCAGAATATACTATTTCGTATAGGCCGGCGAAAGTAGTAAAAGGGCAGGCCATGGCAGATTTCCTCGCAGCACATCCTGTGGCAGAAAGTGAAGAAATTAATGATAACTTCCCGGACGAGCAGGTTATGATAGCCGAATCCCAGAGCCCATGGCAAGTGTATTTTGATGGTGTTGCTCGAACATCAGGAGCGGGGGCAGGAATGATATTCATTACTCTTCAAGGCGATCTGTTACCATACTCCTTCACACTGGGCACTATATGCACGAACAATGAGGCTGAATACAGATCCCTCATTATTAGAATGGAAATAGCTCAGCAAATGGAAATAAAATTATTGCACATCTTCGGATATTCTAAATTGATTATAAATCAATTAACAACATAATTCGAAGTAAGGAAACAAGAGCTCTTGCCTTATTGTCGGAAAGCACAACAGTTACTTGAACAGTTTTGTCATGTGAAAATCAAACATGTACCACGATCTGAGAATGCAAAAGCGGATGCTTTAGCCAGTTTGGCAGCGGCTCTGTCCTGCACAAATCGAAGTCCTCTCCAGGTAACTATAAAAGAAAGAAGATTCTTTCCATCCGCAGAGGTTATCGAAGAAATCGTTGAAATGTTTCCTATATCCTGTCTGGAAATAACGACAGATGATTGGCGTTAGCCTTTCGTCGATTATCTCAAATACAACATCTTGCCAGAAGATAGTGCGCAAAGGCAGCAGATTAAGCAGCGATCGGGCAAATTTGTCATATGCAGTGAAGTCTTGTATAGAAAATCTTATAATGGAATGCTGTTACGGTGCTTAGACAAGCAAGAAGCAAATCAAATGCTGCGAGAAGCACATTCAGGAGAATGTGGAGCGCATCAAGCCGACCGAAATTTATGCCATAGAATGCATTGAATGGGTTATTACTAGCCTACCATGTTCAAAGATGCGATAGAATATGCGAAGCGGTGTCATGAATGTCAAATACATGGGGATATAATACATGTTCCCCCGGAAGACTTACATCAGTCTATGGCTTCTTGGCCTTTCTTAGCTTGGGGACTCGACGTGATTGGCCCTATAAATCCACCTTTGTCTAAAGGAAAACAATATATTTTGGCAGCGACAGACTATTTCTCCAAGTGGACCGAAGCAGTCGCTTTGCGCAATGTTAAAGAAAAGGACGTGGTCAATTTCATCCGGCATGCCATAATATACCGTCATGGTATTCCGAAAAAGATCGTTTCTGATAATGGCACCCCTTTTAAAAATAGAGGTATGGAAAAGTTGTGTCAGAAGTTCGACATCCAACATTCATTTTCAACACCTTACTATCCCCCGACCAATGGATTAGCGGAGGCGTTTAACAAAACGATTGTCAAAATAATAAAGAAAACGGTAATAGGAAATAAGTGCGATTGGGATGAAAAGTTACAGGAAGCATTATGGGCCTACAAAACTACCCATCGTACAACAACAAGGGTGACACGGTATTCATTATTCTATGGCATGGAGGCAGTCATCCCAATCGAAATACAGGTGGCATCGCTCAGAATAGTGGTACATCAGTCTGTAAAAGATGATGAAAATGTAAAAAATAAGGCTAAAAGAAGTAGATCTGCTCGATGAGAAACGTCTAGCAGCTCAGCAGTGGTTGCAGTCATATCAGGCCAGGATATCGGCTGCCTTAGATAAACAAGTTAAATACTGCTCTTTCAAAAAAGGGGATATGGTGTTAATGCTGAAAAGGCCTATAGTGGTCACTCGCCGGACAGGGGGCAAGTTCGAGCCTAAATGGGACGGTTCATATGTGGTAAAAGAAGTATACTCCAATGGGGCATATAGAATCGTAAATCAAGGGGGGCAGGGTATCAGTATACCTGTCAACGCCCGCTTCATCAAAAGATACTACCCCTGAAGAGAGACATGCTGATTTTGACCCAGAATATTATTGGCATAATGATTCTGTATCAAAAGGGGGCAAGGATGAATAAGATCATGTCTATATGTCAACAAAAGAAGCTATGAAGAAGAAATTCACGAGCATGTCAGCTATGTTAGCAAGCATTAATTCTTAAAAAAAAAAAATATATGGATCATCGTTATCATCAAATAAGTTTGACAAAGTCAATATCACCTTGAAGATTCTCTTGAAGATATTGATTCTCTTGAAGATATCGACAAGATTGATATATTGCCTTATAAGGCACGGATCCTCTTGAAGATATTATCAAAAACAGTCGGAAACGTCTATTATGCTGGCAATGACAATGGTCATAATTATTATTGCCCTACAAGGCACGGATCTTCTTAAAGATACTATCAAAAGCAAGGATATATCAATCTCAGTTAAAGAGGCAGTCTAGCCAAGCCAAATCCTAAAAGAGAAAAATCTTAAAAAGAGCCAAATCCTAAAAGAGCCAAATAAAAAAGATCAAGCTCTAAGAAAGAGCTAAAAGCTCTAAAAAAAAAAAAGGGGGATTAAGCTCTAAAAGGATCAAATCCTCAAAGGATCAAATCCTCAAAGGATCAAGCTCTCAAAGGATCAAGCTCTAAAATGGCTGGATAACTACACACAAGACCTATCAAGATTGCCATTCGGGCAGCGGCGAGGAGTCAGTAGCCCTAAAAAGCCCGCGAAGACCATCGTGCACACCCATGCGGGCAGCTGACAAAGTCAAGGATTCAAAGCCTAAAAGGCCATAAATCCGCGAAGACTAGTCACCGTAACTCCTATGCCGTCTGTATTGCTTTCTGGGAGCGCCACGGGGAACGGATGAAAGTGCCCTCCCGTGAATGGGCTCGACTTTGCAGATGAAGAAAACAGGGGCCGTAGTCCAAGCTTTTAGGCCAACCATGCGTAAGACCCTCTAGATCTAGGGTTTAATTTTAGTAGTAACTCGTGAGGAAGGGATTAAGCCTACTCATTGATGGACTGACGACCCTAGATTTGGTGCCCAATGGTAGCCTTGCGAGCCCTGTAAACTCTAGAGAGTTACCGTGGCCAACCCTGTGCGTAAAACCAACAGTTCACCGTCCGGTAGCGTCAATGGGCCCCTCTGATGGATCGTGGCCGTGAGCTCAAGGCAGTGAAAAGTCCAAGAGAACTCTAGAGAGTTACAGAGACCATCACATAAGACCAACAAGTGCTCCACTACTCAAGAGCTTAAACTGTGTGTGTGCGCGCTCCACTACTCGTGAGCTTAAACTGTGTGTGGCTAATTAAATTGAAACTTAGCACTGCCAATTTAATACTCACATAGAGAATCTCGCACTAACAAAGCATAAAAGGCTTGAAAATTATAATTAATAATATGATAAAATTATTGTATGAAAATAGGGTTGCCATAATATGATGTGATAAGTGCCAGCATAAATGTCATTAATATGCGATGTGGAAAATGCCATCATAAATATCTCAAAATGCTATCATAAAAGCATATGTTAAATAAATTACTTGTTCAAAAGCATGTAAACAAAGATTACATGTTCAAAAATCACATGTTTAAAGTTCTTCTGTAACCCTTACTGCTTCTATATATTTGCGCAAATCCTCTTTTAATTGTGCCTGAGTTGCATCATGCTTGGATTTTTCTTCAAGAATAAGTTTTGCCTGATCAGGAACACCAGCTAGCTTGCTCTCCAAAGATGCGATCATTTCTCTACCTTGAAGTAGTGCAGATTTTTCTATATCAACGGATTGAACATTCGCCCACATCCTTTCTTCAACATCCTGAATGGCTAATTCTTGCTCATGATTCCTCTTCTCCAGTTGAGAGATTTCTTCTTTCAGGGCTGCAATGTGATCTTGAGTAGTCACTCTCGCATCAGTATAAATCTTTAATTGATCTTGAAGAACCAGATATTCTTGCTCAAGTTTGGAGATAGATGAAGCCGTCAGAGAAACTTATTCTTTAGATACAGTCAGCTACTTCCCATATTCTACAATCTCAGGGGCTATTATAGCATTTTCTACTGACGCCAATGAGATTACTGAATCACAAAATTTAAGGAGCGAATCGCGCAAAGGAGATATGTTAATTCTAGCAATCCTGGCAGAACTCTCCAAAATTTCCATAGCAACATCCAAGTCCAACCATTGATCAGGGTTTCTGAAGATATGGGCTATTGTCAACAAAGAGTGTTTCACCATAAGCATCTTATAGACAGGGACTTTTGCAAAAGACGATAGTTCAGATGTAGTAGCCACAGAATCGGAACTGGCCACACCACTGTGAGAAGGGGTTCCTATAGCCAAAGAAGAATGACGTTCAGATATATTATAAGATATGCGATTCTGAGTAAAATAACTAGTGCACATATATACCTGTAGCTGGAATACGATTAACAGAAGGAGAAGCTCCCTGAGTCATGGAAGGGCCAAGTCCCACCATATCAGGAAAAGATGGTGCTCTAGCCTCCGTACTTGAATCTTTGGTAGTTGGAGTTGGCAAGTCAGTGGTTTCTGTTGGAAATATAATTTCACGAGCTACCACTTTCTGTACCACCAATGGAACTACATGAGCTCTTGGTGAAATTACTGTAAGAAGATTCGCTGAAGAAATCGCGCCTATCTCAGCGACCTGAGCACCTAAAAAAGGGAGATACGATAATCCTAAATAAATAATTGTTGTTAAATATGTAGATGAATATACACATATGAAAGTTAAATCTCCTTTACCTGGTGAATATCCGTATTCGCCATAATCTAAATGCTCCTCCTCATCTTCCTCAGCTGCAGGAGATTTAGCAGGAATATTGATGCTAGGAAGAGCTTTAGAGGTTGCAGGAAGAGATTCCATTTCAACGCCTTCTGTAATTGCTTCCTCTTCTTCGCCAATATCGACTTCGCCTTCTTCAAAATCGTCACCTTTATCATCACGACTTTCACTGTCCTCGTCGTCTTCATACTACGAAGAGGCAGTAGTCTCTGATGATGAGGCTGAACTGTCATCTCCCAAAATCTCTTTGTCAACTTCTTCAATGACAGCTTACTTTCCTTTACAAGAAGCAACCTGGTTGCTCTCTGGTGCGGAATCTTTGATTGTAGGGGAGACAAATGCTTGTCTGGTCCCCTCTGAAAGAATAGGAGATGATGCTTGTAAGCGCGTTCTCGATCTAGTCATTGGGGAAGATGAACTAGGACAAAGGGGTTGTGAAGGAGGTATAGGAGCATCACAAGCTGGTTCTTCTTGAACCGCTACAGTCTCTGCAGGAACTGGGGAAGATGCACCTTCAGCGTCATCTGCAGCCTGATCTGTAAAGCCCCGACGAGATTGCTCAAATTCTCTTAAAACTCCATAAGCAAACCAGCCATCCAAAGTGTTAATAGGCTTTATTTCGCGGATGGGATCTTCTAATGATATCTTGCTGCAAATTTCTCCACGATGAGACGCATGGCTCTTTTCTAGGACATAGCCAACCCCGCTTTCTAGCTGTCTACCTTTCAGCCTAGGCGGGTGGAGAAAGATAGAAGAATCCACAGGCAAGCACTTAGTGACCAAATATGATTGATGGTCCCACCATCGCATCCAGCCATATGATGTGCGAACTACGCGATTACAGCCTGGAATTATGAAGGAAGATCCAACATAGCCATTCAGTAGCTGCTTCCATATCATGGCCCAGTTAAGAGGACATGTTCCATAACAACGCATTTTTCGAGTAACCAGCCCGTGGTCTTTTGGTACAGTTTAGTCGTAACCAAATTGACGAGCGAAACGACTGGGGTAGTAAGGTTCCCTCCAGAACTCTGTCCCTTCCTGGAGGGGTAGACTACAAGAACGAATGGAAAAGAAGAAAGCTCTTTCCGCTGTAGTAAGTGTTTCTTGGTCTACCATGTCCGTATCCTCAGTGTGACGATGAAGGTGGAATTGAAAGAAGTTTATTTGGTCATCATCCCGAATTTTATTTGCAACCCAGTCATAAGCTCTTTTGACCATCGTTCTTTGTTGGAAGAACCAGAGTGGAAGATGAGAAGGATGAAAGTATGCTTGTTTTGGAGCTTCAAAAGTCCATGGGAAGTAAACCCCTAGCCACCCTGTGATATAATGCCAGGAAGTATGTCCAGACGAAACGCCGAGAGTAGGATTTTTCACGTGGGTGGCTACTTCCCCAAGAGCTCTGTAAATAGAGCATAGCACTGGAGGAGCGAGGAAATATCTGTGGCCTTCCGCTAGAGCGCCAGCTATGACAAAAACAGTGGGATGAACAACATCTGCCCACTTAGAACTGGGAAGTACGATTGTGCTCAGCTAGTAGGCCAAGAAAGCTGCAAGCTGTCCGAAGGAGCTATACTCCGGTCTCTCCTTCATTGTGTCTCAGAGCTTTGTTATCTCCTTGGAGTGACAATCACGAAATCTTCAAAGGAAAAAAGGGGTAAGTGTGCAGAAATCGAGACAAAAAGTCAATTTTCGGACTGATAAAACCTGAGGCCTCTGGAGAAATGTGTCAGCCATTGCAAAGGGGGGATCTTGTGAAAATTGGGAAATTTACTCATCTCTTTGAACAGTTCGATGGTGGTTTCAGAAATAGAAGGTCTGCGATCGGGAGAGGATACAAAGGCCAGGTCCCTATTGGTTAGAATAAATTCATCATAGAATTTACTTGTTATCGGGAGACCAGCTATGCGGTGAAGATCCCAAAGTGTTATACTCATCTCACCGTAGGGTAAATGGAAGGAGTTGGTTGTGGGCGACCAGTACTCGAGGAAGCCTTTCAGTACAGTAGGTTTCTTATAGAAGTACTTGGAAGTCACCTCTATAGCATCATAAAGGCCGATTTTCGCAAGTGCGCTTGTGTGCTTCAGTAAAATAGCTACCGCCCAATCAGAATAATAACGTCAAGCAGTTAATAGGCCTCTGATGCGAAACTCTTCTTGTCCCCAGAGTTGTCCCCGATCTCGGAAACGCTGTCGGACTGTCTCGTAAAAATGTGAAGGAAAGAGGTCGTGAGGGCTGTGGAAAGGAACTAAGAAGATCATGGGATGAATTTCTCCTATCTTTTGTCGCGGCTTCTGCATTTGTATTACTCCCTCAAGGATCCGGAGTTCTCTTGTGGCCCACGATTCAGTATACATCAATCTTTCACCATGAACGTAATCCTTGGGTTCACAGTCAAGCATAGACTGATGGCGGTAGACATTAATGAGAATTATTATCATGCCTTCTGCATGAGGGTTGTCGAACTTCATAACGCCTTCAATAACCCGTACTGAATCCCATGAGTTCTGAAGTCTCTTCTTCTTATGTTCATTGATTTTCTCTACAAACTCTTTCACCTTATTTCTGCGAATCTTCTTTGAACGGGAGGCCGGGGGAGTGTCCTCACGAAAAGGTGGTCTTTCGCTATCAGTACGAATGTGTGCAGTAGTTTTTAACCATTCGTCCCAGTCGTACTCTCTGCCGTGCTTCGGAGGACACTTGATATCTCCTAATGATATGGATCTATGAATGGGAGATGACAGAGATTTGATGCGGTCAGAGAAGTCAAAGGTGGGAAGAACAGGCTCTTTAAAATAAGTAGGAGTGCTGGAGGTTGTCTTTGTTCGTTTAGCAAGCGGTTGATCGGGAGAAGGTTGGTCAGAAGGAGGAGTCACAGGACGGGCTGTTTGCTTAATACGGGCCATAGTGAAGAAAGGAGTTAAGAAAAAGTAAATAAGTGTCAGAATGAAAATAGAAGAAAGGTGAAAATGGCCAAGTGTTGGAAGGTTCAAAAGATGGAAAATCAGCTAAGTACGGGACGCTTTGCGTGGGTCCGCACAAAGCATATAGGTTGCACGGTACGTGGTGGACTACGGAGGAACTTGCGCAAATAGCAAAGGCTTGCGCGGGTCCGCGCAAAGGTTATCGTTTGCCCGTGACCGCGCAAAGGTTATCGTTTGCGCAGAGGAGAATCGCAGCAGTAGAGTTTCACCAGAGCACAGAGGGTTTGTACAAATGATGAAGTAGCTGGGCAATTTATAGGGCTCATGACGAGTATGGTACTCGGGTTGGCTTTGTGCGGGACCGCGCAAACCCTAAAGGAGGGAATTGTTTGATCCTTTTCTTTGATTTTTTGAAAAAAAAAGAACGGATCAAGGGGGCATCTGTTGAGGCATAAAAAATAAGAAAAGAATTAAAGCAAGACATAGAGGAGAAGAAAAGAACAAGAAAAATAGTTCAGAAGAACACTTTGCACAGACCCACGCAAAGCATATCGTTTGCGTGGACCCGCGCAAAGCAATATCGTTTGTGCGGACCCGCGCAAAGTATATGATGACTGCATGGAAAGTGATTTTCGTCCCACATTGTTGAAGCTAAGATTTCACACGTGTGACATGTCTATAAATACTCCACTCCCTCTCTCATGTAGGGGCTCGAAGATTTCGGAGTGAAAGAGAAGCGAAGGAGAAGACTGAAGGTGCGGAGCATTGGGCTCCAACAGATTGTGCGGACCTGCGTAAAGGAGCATTGGGCTCCAGCAGATTGTCCGGACCCGTGCAAATGAACATTGGACTCCTACAGTTTGCGTGGACCCGCACAAACCGACTGCCCTGCAGTCTATAACGGCAATGGGTTGTTGTGCTGCTGAAATAGCTAGGGTCTTCAATCTTCAAGTTCTTCTTATTTAAGAGAGAAGGAAGAGTCATCAACAGAAAGGCGTATTCCTCCTAAGTCTCAGGAGATGATCGAAATAACGTCAGAATGCTGCCGGAATCTCTATTTCTCTTGAAGACTGTTGATCGATTCATCAATTCCTCCTAAGTCCTAGGGGATGATTGGAATCATTGCCGTTATGCTACCAAAATTTACATTTAACTATGATAATTGAACTTATAATAAATTCTTTGTAATCTATCTTAGAATCAAGGGACATCAGTGGATGTAAATGAATTCAGAATCAATACAGTGTGATGATTGTCTTTATACTTTTCTATTGTTATGTCTGAATAAGATAGTTTCCCCAAATCAAATACATTTGTTTCCTTGTCGAAACAGTTGTTAAATTTTCATTTTAGTTTTATAGAGCTGACTGTTGTATGGTGATGGATATATTGGCCACTATTGTTTTAGTTTTCCAGTTTTTCATGCTTTCATACAGAATTAGTTTTTTGTCTCTCTTTCCCTCTGTTAAGGTAACACTACTTGTGAGAAGAAGATTTACGAGTGATGATTTCACATTAGAGAAAGCTGGAAATACAAATTCTGATTTTGAATTAGATGCAAGTAATGATTTCAAGGTAGAAGGTTCTGATATGAAATACGGACATGAATTAGAAGCATGACTGTAGGATTGAAATTGGTAGATCATTTTTTTGTTTTTTAAAAGAAAATGGTTACAAATTTAGTCTGCAGTTGTTGCTTCCCTTATATAAATGGCTACGAATCTAATTGCTTTCCACTAGGGCTATAGTCCATAGCTGTATACAAATAGCTAAGGCTTTTATCCATAGCCATTGTGATAACAATGGCTACTGTAACAATGGATACATATTGGCTATGGATATAAACCATAGCTAGAATTTAATAGCTACAATTTTAATCCGTAGCTATTGCTTTTTTTTTTTTTTTTTTTTAAGTGTGTGTAGTGTTTTAGTTCATTTATGTCTTTGATAGGCTAATCTCCTATATAGGGATAAGAGTTGAAGTTTGTAGTTATTCTTAATGCTTAGTTTACTTTAATTCAAGTATTTGATTTAAATGTTGAATAATTCATTGATATTTGGTTTGAATAAAGATATATCTTTAGTTTAGTTTAATCCACTATTAACTCCGGGCACATTAGATGCTTAGGAAAGCTAAGAATAATTTCTTATCTATTTTGTAAGGGATCGATCCGTAAAATTCATTGATCTATCGTAGGCTACGGGCACAATAAATGCTTTGAAGTCCCTGCGATCAATACTTTGGTGTATGATGTGGGAATCAATTCAATAGAAGTTCAAATATGTTTTTAGTTTATGAATGATGACTTAACTGCTCTATTATCCAGCCGAATATGATAGGACTTCAATTCCAGTTGATTTATATAATTGAATCAAGTGAATTAACATTAATATATAGTTACATGTGGATCCTCATCACTCTAGTGTTTTTATCTTGGATAAGTTCTTCACAATTTCTCCTTAAAGAAAATTTCATTAGTTAGTTTAGTTATAGTTCTAAAGTATTCTATAAATTGCACAGTTGCAAGTCCCTGTGGGTATGACCTCAGTCTCACTGAGTTATTACTACATCACAACTCTACACTTGGGGTTGTCAACCCTTGGGTTCGATCAATTTGCTTGCACTGTTAATGGGGACTTTGGCTGCATTTTTGTTAAATACATTAATATTATAATTAATGTATAATTAGGTTTAGTTTTTTTTTTTTTTTTTTCTGCATTTGTAGATTGGGTTTTTCTGAATCTTTTTATATACTAACATTGTTTCTTCTATTTTATAGAATCTAACCTAAAATCTTTACTCAGGTAATATCCTTCCAACCCTCTTACTTGAGTATTTTAGATTCTTTATTTTTAAAAAATTAGAAGTAGGTTTAGTTTAGAATTAGGTTTGAGAGTATTTCATGCCCAAGTGGGTTCGTGAAAACACTCTACGTTTCTTAAGTGAAGGATAATTAGTTGAAGGTTTGCCTATCCATTACCAAATTAGACAATTCACAAGACCTTCTGGGTTGGAAAAAATATGGTTGAAAATCAACATCATCATCCTGTTGAGGAACAATAAGATTATAACGATGTGCACAATGGTCCTCCATCGAGAATGTTACGTAATTATTTGTAACTAGCGAGGACGAGTACACCTTATTGCATGGTCTTTCCACATAATATATGAAATGTGGATTTCAAGCTGGGAGTGATCCAACTAATCTTGAAGTTTCATAGACTAGATTCTTGGAGTCCATATCTGCATCTCAAAGAGTTCGATGAGATTATAATGACTCTACATTCCACAACGTGTTTGATGACACCTTAAGGTTAAAGTTATTCCCTTTCTCTTTGAAGGAGAAAGTCAAGTCATGGCTTCACTCCTTGAGACCAAAATCAATCGGGACATGGGCTGAGATAACACGGAAGTTCCTTAAAAGGTTCTTCCCGATTTATAAAACCAACACCCTAAGAAGGGCTATCATGAATTTTTCACAAAAAGAAGAAGAAACCTTCTTCCAATGTTGGAAAATATTCAAGGATCTTCTAAATTCTTGCCCACATTATGGATACGAAATTTGGCGGGTTATAAGCTTTTTCTATGCTGGACTGACTTTGCCCATGCACCAATTCTTATAGATGATGTGCAATGGGGAGTTTATGAATAAAGGTCCTAATGACACGTGGGATTATTTTAATATACTTGCTAAAAACACGTAGTCATGGGATACTTCATCTAAGCCCACTAACCCCAAAACAGCTCAATCCAAGGAGAATGGAGGAATTTACGCCTTAAGGGAGGAGGAGGACGTTAACGCCATAGTGACTAATCTCACGAGAAAGGTCAAGGCCATGGAATTGAAAAGAGTAGAAACAATCAAATCCAATGAGACCGTTGAAGTTGTTTGTGGTTTTGTGCTAGCAACATACACTTGACATAGGAGTGTACAACAATTCTTATGTTTCTTGAGTTGTTACATGAGCAATCCAAGGCCATGAACAATTATCAAAGGTCATTCAGCGCTCCCATCTCAAACATGTATAGTTCTAGTTGGTGGAACCACCTAAACTTCAGTTGGAGGAATAAGAAAATGGCTAATACAGATAGAAATCTTCAAGGGGCTCTTCCATCAATCCTCATTCCATTAAATCAGAAAAGACCTCAAGAAAATATGATTTAAAATTTCTTTCAGAATTAAGAACAATTTAATGAAAATACGTTGCAAGCACTCCAGAATATTAAAACATTCTTGGGAGTGTTTATATCATCCATTCAAATAATTGAGTCATAACTTACTGTTAGGGAAATATGGACTCTTCCAAGATAACCTCTACCTAACCCAAAACCACAATGGGAAATAAGTAAGCCAAGCTCTTCGAACCACCATGTAGAGCAAGCAAAGTCTATCACCACTCTTGGAAGTGAGAAAATAATTGATAAGAACATCTCGATAAGGGTTGAGAAGCCTAAGGACTTGGAAGAATCTTAGAGGAATGATGAGCCTAGTAACGCTACACATGAGAAATAACCGAAAAAATAATACAAGATGGTCGCTCCATTTCCACAAAGGTCGATTTCACCAAAACCTCTGCCAAACACTCAAGGCCTCTACCAAACACTCAAGATATCTTAGAGGTTCTAAAACAAATGAAAATCAATATTCCTTTGTTGGGTGCCATAAAACAAATCCTATCTTATGCCAAGTTCCTGAAATATTTATGTATAACCAAGAGACGAGAAAACATTCAGAAAAAAAATTGATAAAGAAAGTGAGTGTCATCCTCAAATAAGATGTATTCCAGAATACACAAATCCCGGTAGACCAACCATCTCATGCATGGTTGGGGATCACTGGATTGAACATGCACTTTTTGATTTAGGGGCAAGTGTGAATCTGATCCCATACTCGTCTACAAACAACATGGCCTAGGTGAATTAAAACCTACCAGAACCACACTTTAACTTGTTGATCGTTCGATTCGTATACCAAGAGGGATGATAGAGGATGTGCTAGTCCAAGTCGATATATTCTACTACCCAGTAGATTTTATTATTTTGGATACACAGGACATCATTGATTCTAACACTATATTGAGTGTGAAATATTACATATTTCTCCCTATTTATACCTTGGTTTTATAAACATGATAATATTTAATCGATTTAATTATGCATGTTTTCATGTGCGAGGTGATTTCGAGAGCTTGAGGTGAAATTGATGCCAAAAGAAAGATTTATGCTCAAAAGATTACTAAATGAAGATTTCAAAGTCATTAATGAAAAATTCACATGCTAAAGATTCAAAAAAACTAAGTGAGGAATGAAGAGAATAAAAGATTTGAAGTGAAGAAAATAAATCCTGAAATTGTCCTGAAAACAACATATTTTTGAAATTGTCCTTAAAAAATATATTCTGAAACTCTGAGTCTATTTTGAAAAACTGCGTAGAGTGTGTAAATTTGAGGCGGTTTAAACTCCGACTTTATTTTAAAAAATTGCACAGAGTGCGTAAATTTGAAGTGGTTTCTAAAATTTTCCAACTTGGTGCGAAAGTTGGAGTTCCACAACTATAAATAGGACTCCCTAAGATGCTTCAAAGCATCTTCTAGGGTTTGGAAAGGTCTCAAGGAGCATACACAAGCATGGAGCAGCTGCCAAAGAGTTTTTCTTCTTCCTTAGTTTATTTTTTATGCTTTGTTTAAGAGATTTAGTTTTAATCATGTCTATGGTTTGCTAAACCTCTTAGATGGGGCTAAGAGGTGAAGCTTGTAGCATGTTTGGATGATTATCTTGCTTTGATTCTTATTCTTATTGGACCTCATTGATTTCTAATTTAATATTAAAGGAATATTTTTAGTTTTCGATTATTTATTGTGACTCAAATTACAATAGATGTTGTGATAGCTTTGGATATCTTCTTTTCCTGTTTTGAGATTGTGATTAGTAAATCCTATTGTTCACCATCGTCTCCTGGGCATGGTAGAGAGATGGAATCTCTTCCAATCATCACAATTTTCCTCCATTGGGAATTAGGTCAATGAAAAGTTCATATTTAATTTAAATTACTTTATCTTCCAATTGGATAGGATAAGACTCCAATTCCAATTGTGTTCCTTCAATCAAGTAAGGTAGCATCTTGATAGCTATAAGTGGATCCTTGGCACCTTAGTTCCTACCTTTAAATTTATAAGTTTTAATGAACATTATTCACCATTACTCTCAATTATTCAGATTTCAATTTAGATCTTTTTCTAGTTCTAGTTCTAGTTATTTTCAGAATACGTACAAGTTTAGTCCTTGTGGATTCGACCTCAGCCTTACTGAGTTATTACTGTATCGTGACCCTACACTTGGGGTTGTGAACAAGTTTTTGGCGCTGTTTCCAGGGATTACGGCTGCATTTTTTTGAGATTAATTAGTTTTGAAATTAGGTTACGATTAGGGTTAATTTCTGCTTTGTTTTTAGGTTAGGATTTTTTTTCAAAAATTATTTTTTGAAACTAACATTATTTTCTTTTTTTTTAATAGGATCCTAACATAGCTACTCCAATCCAGTAACCTCTTTCCAATTTTCTCTTTCTTTTCTAGATTTCTTATTTGTTGTAGGTTTTATTTTACTTTTTCTTAGGTTTAGTTTGTTTAGTTAGTTGAGGGCTACAAGCGTTTCCTGCCCAAGTGGGTTCCTGACAACACTTAACGCTTCTTAAGTGAAGGAGGATTAGTCGAAGGGTTTCCTATCCATCATAGGATTAGGCACCACTTGAGACCCTCTCAGTTAATAGAAGTGATGGCCACAAATCAACCCCAACCTCCAGTTGAGGAAGTTTAAGATGAAAACGATGTGCAGAATGCACCCCCGCTTCGTATTCTACGAGGTTATTTACAACCGACGGGGGTGAGTACACCTTCCTGTATGATATTTCCATTAAATGCAGAAACTGTAGATATTAAACTAGGGGTAATTCAACTCCTCCCTAAGTTTCATGGACTAGTATCTGAAAGTTCATACTTGCATATGAAAGAGTTCGATGAAATCATATCTACATTACACTTCCCAAACGTGTCTAAGGACATAGTTAGACTGAAATTATTTCTTTTCTCTTTGAAAGAAAAGGCTAAGTCATGGTTACATTCCTTAAGACCAAGGTCCATTGGCACGTGGGGAGTTCCTTAAAAAGTTCTTCCCCTATCATAAAACAAATACCTTAAGGAAATTAATCATGAAACATGGTAATGAAACATGGCAATGAAACCTTCTTCCAATATTGGGAGCGATTTAAGGATCTCGTAAATTCATGTCCACAACATGGCAATGAAACATGGCATATAACATGCTTTTTCTATGAGGGATTGATATCACCCATGCGCCAATTTGTGGAGATGATGTGTAATGAGGAATTCATGAATAAGGAAGCCGATAATGCGTGGGATTATTTTGATAAACTTGCTAAAAATACGCAATCATGAAATAACACTTCAAGAATGACCACTTCTAAGCCTACTCAATTAAAGGAAAATGAAAGAATTTATGTTCTAAAAGAGGAAGATGATATAAATGCAAGAGTGGCCAAACTCATAAGAAAAGTCGAGGCTATGGAACTTAAGAAGGTATAACCAGAAAAGACTCCAGAAGTTATTTGTGGTATTTGTGCTTGTAACTTACATATATCTGAGAATTGCCCAACAATTCTTGCTTTTCAAGAGATATTGAATGAGCAATCAAATGCCATAAATAACTACCAAAAACTTTTCAGTGGACCCACCTCAAATACATATAACTCAAGCTGAAGGAACCATCTAAACTTCAGTTGGAGGAACGGACAAACGGCAACTCCTCAACGGATCCTTAACCAATTTCTGAATTAAAGGAAGCCTCAAGAGAACCCGGTCTTAAAACATATACAAAACCAAGAGCTTTTTAATCAGGGTATGCTGCAAGCCTTTCAAAACCTTACAAAGGCCATGTAAGGCCATGAAACAAAAAATTCGATTAGGGAGAAAGGAATCCTTTCGGCTCAGCCTCTCCCCAACCCAAAACAACAATATGAAATCAGTGACCCAAGCTCTTCAAAACAGATGGAGCAGGCTAAGTTTATCACTACTCTTAAGAGTGGGAAGACAATTAACAAATCTATTCCAATGAGGGCTGAAAAGCCTAATGAGATGAGAATGATAAACCTATCAATGCTCCACATGGGTTAGAACCGGAACCTCAAAGTAAGCCAATTGCGTCATTCCCTCAACGGTTGATTGCACCAAAATCTCTATTTAACTCTCAAGATATTCTAGAGGTGCTTAAGCAAGTGAAGGTCACCATCCTTCTACTAGTTGCCGTTAAACAAATCCCTTCATATGCCAAATTTCTGAAAGATTTATGTATGACCAAAAGACGACAAAACATACAAAAGAAAATTTTTTTGACAGAAAAAGTGAGTGTCATCCTCAAGCAAGATGTGCCACAAAAATACAAAGATCTTGGTAGTCCAACCATCACTTGTGTAATTGGGAACTACTAGATTGAGCACGCACTTCTTGACTCAGGGCAAGTGTAAATCTAATCCCTTACTAGCTTTATGAACAGTTGGGTGTAGGTGAATTAAAACCCACATGGACCACATTACAACTTGTCGATCGTTCAGTTCGTGTACCAAGAGGGATGATTAAGGATGTGTTGGTCTAAGTTGATAAATTCTAGTATCCAGTAGATTTTATTGTCCTGTATACTCAACCCATCATAGATGTAAGCACTCAAATTTCCGTCATTCATGGTCACCCATTCCTTGATACATCAAATGCTATCATTAATTATAGGAATGGAATTATGAATTTATCTTTCGAAAATATGACATTTGTCAAGCCCATGTCTTAGTGTCTATTCCGTTCCGTAGGGTTCCGTGGTCCTCCCGGTCGAATTCCAGTGACCCGTGACCTTTTGATTTTATTTGTGCACGACCCCAAGTCCCATCCTATAAACTCGAGCCGATTCAGCCCGAGACCTGCGCCATTGAGACCGCGTCATCGCCGCAGTTCTGACGTCGCATCTCATGCACCAATCTGACATCTAGATCATGAGATGTGGGTTGTGCATGATCATGGTCGTGGACCATACATTGTGGGACCCACCTATCCTGATTTGCACACTTCCCTAGGTCATTATGAGGATGACATCACCCCTACCTACCCTAGCCACCCTATCTACCCTAGCTATCGTAGCCACCCTACCCCCTAGTCCATTATTATTTTTCTTCCCCATGTCTTACACCATCATCATTGCCTAGCTAAAAGAGCTCGGCAATCATTTCACTCTCGCTCTCTCTTATCTCTCTCCTTCTCCTTTCCTTCTCATTTCTCCATTGCTAGTAACCGTCAACCCTCCATGTGAGCTCCAAAAATCCAGCCACATCCCAAGCTCATTTCCTCCAATCTAACCCTCAAAAACCCCATCTCAACTATTAATCCTCTTCCGTTGGAGCATTGGAAGCCATTGGTGGTGGTAGAAGTCCAAGATTTGAAGGTGGGTACTCCCTAGAGCTAGATTTCACTCCTTACCTTTGATTCCTTTCTTTTATTTACATGGGAACTGGAAGGACCCACCAATCCATGTTGGAGATCCTTCATGAACCCCTTGATGTGGCCTTCGGCCCATCTTCTTACATGCATGAGTCATGAAGGGTCTATTGTAAGGCCCGTATCCTAGACTGTACCGTTCCGTAGGCTTTCGCGGTCCTCCCGATCGAATTCCGGCAACCCTCTACTTGTATCCGACGTTTGCGTGCAATCTTAAGCCGAGTCCTACATACCGAAGTCGGCTCGACTTGAAACTTGTACCGTAACGACCGCGCCGTCGCTGCGGTACCAACGTCACGTCTCACGTGCCGATTCGATACCCGGCGCAAAAGATGTGGGCCTGTGTTCATTTCAAGGAAAACGTTGCATGTGCGAGTTTCGAGAGAATCTCTATGACCTATCCCATCAATCAATCAATTAACCAATCAAGTACACACCTTACCACAAGTACAAGCAACCCATCTCTTTCCCATTCCCAAAGTCAACTCTCTCTCTCTCTCTCTCTCCACCCATCCCTTTCTTACAACTCCATCACTCCACCCATCACCCATCACCATCACTCCATCTCTTTTCATCCCATCACTTCCCTCTCTCTCTCTCTCATTCTCTCTCCTCACTCCCAAGTAACAAAAAAAGACTCCACGTCTAAGCCTTCCAAGAGCAACCCAAGTGTGGCCCACTTCTCTATCACCAAATCTCTCATCTCCACTATCAAAACTTCATCATCCATTGTCAAAAGTTGAGCATAGGAGCTAAGGAAGCTAAGGGGACCAAGAAGAAGACCGATAGGTGGGTGATCTACCATTGATTTTCTATTTGAGGGCCCACTTGTATGTGGGACCCATTTTGATGTATGAGTTGTAATCTTGAGGGGCCTATAGTGGCGGGGTCCCTCCATCTCGTCTCTCTCTCTCTCTCTCTCTCTCTCTCTCTCTCTCTCTCTCTCTCTCTCTCTCTCTCTCTCTCTCTCTTTTTCATTTTCCTTGGTGATGATGGTGATGTGAGTGGCTCACCTATGACGTATGTATTATATCCATACTGTCAGTTTTGGGACATATGGACCCCACCTTGATGAATGGATTAGATCCACATCGTCCACAAGTGGGCCACATGAACATGGGACCATCTCGATATATGTGGCTGGTGAGCCATGAGTACATGGACCCCTGATGTATGTGAATATCCACGCTGCCCGTCCATCTTACTGGATTGGTGGGCCATATGTGTGGTCCCACCTTGATGTATATGTGTATGCGGTGTCCACTGTCCATTGCAGGATGGTGGGACCCACGTGATATATGCGATTTACATCTAGGCTGTCAGTACAGGGCCTGGACGCTAGTCCTATTTTAGATTTAAAAAATATATATTTATATATAAAAATATACACCATCCGTCCAGAGAGCGTCCAGACCCTCTGGACGCTGGACCTTTTTTTATGTATATAATATTATACTATATATATATAAGCTGAGAGAGAGAGAGAGAAAGGGTAGGTGGCCCACCACGTGGGACCCACCTATTGGATGTCCACCCCATCCATCTCTTTGATCCAGACCGTCCAGCGGTTTGGATGTGGACATCAGCCACAGTGATGTATGGGTTTGAATCCTCACCGTCCGTCCAATTCATGGACGTGGGGCCCACTACATGCCACCTGTCTCATCCATCGTCCATCTGTGTGGGTCCCACTACTGACTGACATCAGCAAGTTCTGTGGGACCCACATTATATACCAACCGTCTATCCATTTGATGGGTTCTTTCTAAACGGTGGGCCACGTACGTGGACCCCACCCTATTGTATGTGATTCATCTTAAACCGTCCATCCATGTAGCAAGACTTGTCTCGAGGCTTAGGACAGAAAAAGGCAAATCCAGTTATCAGGTGGACCACGCTATAGAAAATAGTGGATTGAACGCCCACCATTGAAACCCCTTTCGGGATTACAGAAGTTTTGAACCAATATGATATTTGTTTTCCCTCTAAATCTAAGTCTTCGTGACCTTATAAACAGACTGGATGGGAAATAAACCCTATGGTGGGGCCCACTGGAATTTAACGGTGGAAATCCTTATCACCACTATTTTTTTTTGTGGTATGGTACAAGTGATCCTTTGGATATGATTCATTTTCTTGAATAATGCTTTAAAATGATCTCTAGTAATAGATGAATGGTGTAGTTAGCTTAGGCCCATTCAACTCGGCCCATTCGAATCGGCCCATTTGACCGGCCTGTTCAACTCGGCCCATTCGACTTGGCCCATTTGATTCGGCCCATTTGATCGGCCCATTCGATTCGGCCCATTTGGTCACTTCGTTCAACTCGGCCCATTCGATTCGGTCCATTTGATCGGCCCGTTCAACTCGGCCCATTCGACTTGGCCCATTTGATTCGGTCCATTGATTCGGCCCATTTGATTCAACCCATTTGAGTCAGCCCATTTATATCGGCCCATTTGATTCGGCCCATTTAATCGGCCCGTTCAACTCGGCCCATTTGACTTGGCCCATTTGATTCGGTCCATTGATTCAACACATTTGATTCAGCCTAATGTTATATATATATATATATATATATATATATATATATATATATATATATATATATATATATATATAATATATATATATATATATATATATATATATATATATATATATATATATATATATATATATATATATATATATATTAGCCTATGAGTGAGGCCTAATGTGATGCGTATATGCCCCATAAGCGAGGCCCATGATGATGTATATTAGGCCCTTGTACGAGACCATGGGCCCATTATACGATTGGCCCGATGAGTGCCATTCCTTAGGAGCAATGTTGGTTAAAGGTCCACATTGATGGGCAATGATGGTTGGACGTCCACATTGTAACCTTCCCTTAGGCTTTGTTAGGCTCATTCTCATCATTCTCTAGTGGGTTAACCTAAACGCTTGGGCCCCATTGATTTTAATTGATCCATCATCGGTCGTCCATCTATGGACTCCGCCTTGCGTCGAGGTTGATTATCGATGCCGGTTATCAGTACGATTGCTGATGCCGGCTACCGTTGCCGATTATGAGTTTGTGACAGTATAGCATCATGATACCTGCCCATACGCATCATCTGTATGTTTGTTATGAGATGTGATTGTCCATTGCATATCCCATATTGCAGGTGGTTTATGGGACTCCCTAATAGGCGGAGTTATCCCACATGAGTGCACGGTATGTGTAGGATTGATGCATGATTAGACTGCATGACTCATGCACTTTTCATTTGTGTGATTGTGATTACTGTATGCCCTAGCGACATCAGAGCCATAGTCTCCACAGACACATTGTGGATGACTGGATTAAATACCGAAAATACTGTTTCTAGCATCGGGGCGCCATAGATGTCCCTAGGTGAAAATCCCTAAACCTGATGGTACCAGAGGATGACTCCAACGTCGAGACCGAGTGGATACATGAGCGCACGAGGGCCGTATACCAGTAGGCCACGTTTTCCACTGTGTCAAGGTCGGTTGGAAAGGGGTGTGACCTTACCCGCCTGAGTGAGGGGGCAATTTCTAGATTGAGTTTGACTAGCTTGAGGAATGGGTCCACTATCGACAAGTCAGGACCGATATTGGCAGGCGGATAGTGAGGTCTTTTTCACTTACATAGTTGTGAGCTCGGATAGGGGCAACAAGCTGGCGTAGAGTGTACTAGACCCCGGTGATTATCCAGAGTAAGAACTATAATGATATTTGATGCTCTAGCGATGAGCCGCATTGACATATGGATTCAGATGAGGACTGGTGTGCTTGAGTTATATCTTACATCGCATGGCCTTGGTATGGCCGACATCATTCACTCCTTGCATCGCATGGTCTTGATATGGCCGATAGCACTCATGCCTTGCATCGCATAACCTTAGTACGGCTGATGACATTCATGGACTTTTCGGCATGTCCGCATTACTCTGATATTACAAATTTGCATTTCTACCATATGCACACACTTTCACCACCCTCTAAACTTTCTATAAGGTTATGCACAACCGTTACGTGCAGGTGACGCTAGGCAGTAGCAGTCAGGAGTAGGAGCGTGCTGCAGAGCTTCCAGAGTTTTAGCTTTACTGTCTTGTATTTCTCTTCATACGCATTGTACCTTAAAGTTTTTGATCATAGTGGATTTTGTAACGGTGTTCTTATGGTTATTGTTCGTGGGTTATGCGAATCAAATTGATGTTGAAAATCCTCCTTGTAGGATCCCAGGATCAGAACCTGGTAAATGGGTGCTGGGAGCCGAGAATGGGGTTCTACGGAGGCTGTTGACGTCGGATTCAGCAATCGGGAATTTAGTGAGCCTGGTTTCCAAGTTTGGGGCATGACATCCATTATCCATGGACTCTACCATGATAGGTTTTCTCTAATCCATGTCTTTTGGGGTAATCTAGACCCCTCAATTCCATGGTGGGGATGACATCCCCACCATAGTTTTTTATATGTTATGATGAGCATACGTATGTGATGTATGATGATCATGATGTATGGTTTGGAGCATTTGATGGGCCCATAGTGACGGGGTCCCGTCCCTTTGGTCGGTCTTCCTCCTCTCTTTCTCTCCCTCTTTCTCATTTCCTTTAATGGTGAGGATGTGTATGGTCCACCTAATGTTGCTTGAATGGGACATCCACACAATCCAGATTTTTTTGCCATTCAGATTTTTTGGGCTATCCTGTTGTCCACTGCTGGACAGGTCTGGATGATGGAAACCATAAATATCAGCTTTGTTCAAAGCTGCTGGTGGGTCTCATGCGTGTGGACCCACCTCATGCATATGTTGCAATCTAGACCGTCCATGAGCTGGACGACCAGCAGCTGAATGCTTCCATTGTTGTCAGCAAGTTCTATGGGCTCATCACGAGGTATGTTTTATACCTATACCGTCCAACCACTTGGCACGTGTGGGGCCCACCCCACACGTGTTGCACGTGTGGAATGAGACCCACCTTGATGCGTGTAATCTATTCCACGCCGTCCCTTTGATTAGTGTGGGGTGCACCTGATGTATGTGTTTATACACACCATCCAACCGTTTAGGCATGGGGCCCACCCCACATGCGCGGTACGTGTGGGATGGGACCCACCTTAGTGTATTTATTTTATATCCATTCCGCCCATCTGTCCTGGATGATGGACCCATTGCGATGTATGTGCCTCTCCACACCGTCCATTTGGGCGTGTGGGGCACCCCATGTTGTATTCGTTTCACCAATGTTGTTCGCCCATTTGTATTAGACGTGGGACCCACCCACACATGTGGGTAGGTGGGATCCACCTTAATGTATGTATTTTATCTTCGCACCGTCCATCTGGACGATGCATATGGGGCCCACCTTGATGTATGTTTGTATATCCAGCCGTCTGTCTAATTGGGCTGGATGTGGACCACCATGCTGTATGTATTTCATCCTCGCCGTGCGGTTTAGCTGGACATGGACCCCACCATGATATACATCTGCACTATCTGTGGGACGTAGGGCCACCATGATCCATGTGCTAGACATTCGCACCATCCATGACAGTGGTCCACCTGGATGAATTCACTGTATATCTAGGCTGCCCATCCATTTTCCCTAGATTATAAGCTGCCCATTGGGACCATTTTGGTGGTGCAACAGGCCTACCTTGAGGTATGCATTGTAGGCAATCTATCCACCTAATTTTCTAGACTATATGGGTCGCTCCATTAGGCCCACTATGATGTATGTGATGCACTCACTACCCATCCCTTGTGCCTAACCCATGGGCCCTTGTGTGTGGCCCAATATGATGTGTTTGTGGCCCTTTGGTGAGGCCCATTATAATGTACATGAGGCCCATGAGTGAGGCCCAATGGGATGTGTATGAGGCCTTTGTGTGAGGCACAATGTGATGTATATTGGGCTCTTATGTGAGGTCTATTATGTTGTATATGAGGCCCTTGTGTGAGGCCATGGGCTCTCTATATGATTGGCCTTATGTGGGCCACTCCTCGGGATCAATGTTGGTTAAATGTCCACATTGATGGGCAGTGATGGATAAATGTCCACATTGTGACCTTCCCTCAGGCCTTGTTAGGTCCATTCTCATCATTCTCTTAGTGGGTTAACCCAAATCAATGGGCCCCATCGATATTGCATAGTCCCTCATCACCGTAGACGGATGGATCCGTGCTATCGGATTTAGTATATCCACGGCCGAGGGCTGATCTTTATATTATCAACGGTTCATCTATGGATCCCGCCTTGCATTTAGGCCGATTATCGATGCCGATTATCGACGCCGATTATCGATGTCAATTATAAGTATGTGACAACACGACATCATGATAGATATCCATACGCATCTTCTGCATGCTTAATATGAGATGTGGTTGATCATTGCATATGACATTGGGCAGGTTGTTCTTAGGACTCCCTAATAGGCAGAGTTGTCCCACATGAGCGCACGGCATGCGTAAGATTGATGCATGATTAGACTGTGTGACTCATGCACCTTGCATTGTGTGATTATGATTACTATAAGCCCTAGCAGCATCAGGGATGTAGCCTCCGCAGATATAGCGTGGATGATAAGATACCGAAAATACTAATTAAGCACGGGGGCACGTGTTGCACGTGTGGGATGAGACCCACCTTGATGCGTGTATTCTATTCCACGCCGTCCCTCTGATTAGTGTGGAGTGCACCTGATGTATGTACACCATCCAACCGTTTAGGCGTGGGGCCCACCCCACATGCGCAGTACGTGTGGGATGGGACCCACCTTGGTGTATTTATTTTATATCCATTCCGCCCATCTGTCCTGGATGATGGACCCATTGCGATATATGTGCCTCTCCACACCGTTCGTTTGGGTGTGTGGGGCACCCCATGTTGTATTCGTTTCACCAATGTCGTTTGTCCATTTATATTAGACGTGGGACCCACCAACACGTGTGACACGTGTGGGTAGGTGGGACCCACCTTAATGTATGTATTCTATCTTCACACCGTCCATCTGGACGATGCATATGGGGCCCACCTTGATGTATGTTTGTATATCCAGCCGTCTGTCTAATTGGGCTGGATGTGGGCCACCTTGCTGTCTGTATTTCATCCTCGCCGTGCGGTTCAGCTCGACATGGACCCCACCGTGATATACATCTGCACTGTCTGTGGGACGTAGGGCCACCATGATCCATGTGCTAGACATTTGCACCATCCATGACAATGGTCCACCCGGATGAATTCGCTGTATATCCTGGCTGTCCATCCATTTTTCCTGGATTATAAGCCGCTCATTGGGCCCATTTTGGTGGTGCAACAGGCCTACCTTGAGGTATGCATTGTAGGCAATCTATTCACCTAATTTTCTGGACTATATGGGTCACTCCATTAGGCCCACTATGATGTATGTGATGCACTCACTACCCATCCCTTGTGCATAACCCATGGGCCCTTGTGTGTGGCCCAATATGATGTGTTTATGGCCCTTTGGTGAGGCCCATTATGATGTACATGAGGCCTATGAGTGAGGCCCAATGGGATGTGTATGAGGCCTTTGTGTGAGGCCCATTGTGATGTATATTGGGCTCTTGTGTGAGGTCTATTATGTTGTATATGAGGCCCTTGTGTGAGGCCATAAGCTCTCTATATGATTGGCCTTTTGTGGGCCACTCCTCGGGATCAATGTTGGTTAAATGTCCACATTGATGGGCAGTGATGGATAAATGTCCACATTGTGACCTTCCCTTAGGCCTTGTTAGGCCCATTCTCATCATTCTCTTAGTGGGTTAACCCAAATCATTGGGCCCCATCGATATTGAATAGTCCCTCATCACCGTAGACGGATGGATCCATGCTATCGGATTTAGTATATCCACGGTCGAGGGCTGATCTTTATATTATCAACGGTTCTTCTATGGATCCCGCCTTGCATTTAGGCCGATTATCGACGCCGATTATTGATGTCAATTATGAGTATGTGACAACACAGCATCATGATAAATGTCCATACGCATCTTCTGCATGCTTGATATGAGATGTGGTTGATCATTACATATGACATTGGGCAGGTTGTTCTTAGGACTCCCTAATAGGCAGAGTTGTCCCACATGAGCGCACGACATGCGTAGGATTGATGCATGACTGGACTGTGTGACTCATGCACCTTGCATTGTGTGATTATGATTACTGTAAGCCCTAGCAGCATCAGGGATGTAGCCTCCGCAGATATAGCGTGGTTGATAGGATACCGAAAATACTAATTAAGCACGGGGGCACGTGTTGCACGTGTGGGATGAGACCCACCTTGATGCGTGTATTCTATTCCACTCCGTCCCTCTGATTAGTGTGGAGTGCACCTGATGTATGTACACCATCCAACCGTTTAAGCGTGGGGCCCATCCCACATGCGCGGTACGTGTGGGATGGGACCCACCTTGGTGTATTTATTCTATATCCCTTCCGTCCATCTGGCCTGGACGATGGGCCCATTGCGATGTATGTGCCTCTCCACACCATCCGTTTGGGCGTGTGGGGCACCCCATGTTGTATTCGTTTCACCGCTGTCGTTCGTCCATTTGTATTAGATGTGGGACCCACCCACACGTGTGACACGTGTGGGTAGGTGGGACCCACCTTAATGTATGTATTCTATCTTCGCACTGTCCATCTGGACGATGCATATGGGGCCCACCTTGATGTATGTTTGTATATCCAGCCGTCTGTCTAATTGGGCTGGTTGTGGGCCACCTTACTGTATGTATTTCATCCTCGCCGTGCGGTTCAGCTGGACATGGACCCCACCGTGATATACATCTGCACTGTCCGTGGGACGTAGGGTCACCATGATCCATGTGCTAGGCATTTGCACCATCTATGACAGTGGTACACCCGGATGAATTCACTGTATATCCAGGCTGCCCATCCATTTTTCCTGGATTATAAGCCGCCCATTGGGCCCATTTTGGTGGTGCAACAGGCCTACCTTGAGGTATGCATTGTAGGCAATCTATCCACCTAATTTTCTGGACTATATGGGTCGTTCCATTAGGCCCACTATAATATATGTGATGCACTCACTACCCATCCCTTGTTCATAACCCATGGGCCCTTGTGTGTGGCCCCATATGATGTGTTTGTGGCCCTTTGGTGAGGCCCATTATGATGTACATGAGGCCCATGAGTGAGGCCCAATGGGATGTGTATGAGGCCTTTGTGTGAGGCCCATTGTGATGTATATTGGGCTCTTGTGTGAGGTCTATTATGTTGTATATGAGGCCCTTGTGTGAGGCCATGGGCTCTCTATATGATTGGCCTTATGTGGGCCACTCCTCGGGATTAATGTGGGTTAAATGTCCACATTGATGGGCAGTGATGGATAAATGTCCACATTGTGACCTTCCTTCAGGCCTTGTTAGGCCCATTCTCATCATTCTCTTAGTGGGTTAACCCAAATTATTGGACCCCATCGATATTGCATAGTCCCTCATCACCGTAGACGGATGGATCCGTGATATCAGATTTAGTATATCGACGGCCGAGGGCTGATCTTTATATTATTAACAGTTCATCTATGGATCCCGCCTTGCATTTAGGCCGATTATCGATGCCGATTATCGATGTCAATTATGAGTATGTGACAACACAGCATCATGATAGATGTCCATACGCATCTTCTGCATGCTTGATATGAGATGTGGTTGATCATTGCATATGACATTGGGCAGGTTGTTCTTAGGACTCCCTAATAGGCGGAGTTGTCCTACATGCACGCTCGACATGCGTAGGATTGATGCATAACTGGACTGTGTGACTCATGCACCTTACATTATGTGATTATGATTACTGTAAGCCCTAACAGCATCAGGGATGTAGCCTTCGCAGATATAGCGTGGATGATAGGATACCGAAAATACTAATTAAGCACGGGGGCGCGAAGGATGCCCTAGGGTGAAAGTCCCCAAACCATTATAGTACCATGGAGGATACTCTAATGGCTAGACCGAGTAGATGTATGAGTGCATGAGGGCCGAATACTAGGAGGCTCCGTCTCCCACTATGTAATGGTCGGTTGGAAGGGGGTGTGGCCTTACCCGTCCAAGGGTAGGGGCAATGCTAGGCTGAGTTTGACCAGCTCGTAAATGGGTCCGCTATCAACGTACTGGATAGATATTAGCTTACTATCGGCCAGGCGAATAGTGAAGTCTCTTTCGCTTGCACGGTTGCGCGTCCAGTGTAGGGTGGCAATGTAGTGTAAGTGTATTAGACCCTAGTGATATCCCAGAGATGAGCTGTATGATTATGTGGATTCCGATGAGGATTGGTATGCTTGAGTTACATCTCGCATCACATGGCCTTGGTATGGGCGATAACATTCATGCCTTGTATCGCATAGCCTTGCTACGACTGTTAGCGTTCATGGATTTACCAGCATATTCCGCATTATTCTGATATTGCATTCTGAACATGCTTATATTGTGCATACACCTTCACCACACTCTAAGCTTTCTATAAGCTTATGCACGATAGATGCGTGCAGGTGACACGAGGACGTAGTCGTAGCTGAGCAGGAGTAGGAGCGTGCTTCAAAGCTTCAGGAGTTTTTTTTATAATTATTTTCACCACTTTATTCCCTTTATGCACCTTATATTTGAAGTTTTTGATCATAGTGGATTTTGTGATGATGTTCTTGTGGTTATTATTCGTAGGTTATGCTATGGTTATGTTTATTGAGAAACAATATTGTTATGCTGAAAATCCTCTGCGTAGGATCCCAGGATCGAAACCTGGCATATGGGTGTCAAGAGCCGAGAATAGAGTACTATGGAGGCTGTCGGCGCCGGATTCGGTAATCGAGAATTTTGTGAGCCCAGTTTTTGAATTTGAGGCGTGACAGGAGTTGGTATCAGAGCATAACTTGGGAATAACTCAGGACAACATCACAAGTCTCCTACGAGCTTAGGACGAGTAGATCCTGAGTGCATATCTTTCTGATTTGGTTCCTTAATGTCTGAGCCTTCGAAAGTTCCCAAGGCTGATAGACGCCTTTGTTCTTTGTTGTAGATCATGCCACCTAGACAAGGCACGCGAGGTACCCAAGGCACCCGAGGCACTCGAGCGACCCGAGCGGCCCCGGTTTCACCACTTGAGGATCTTATTTTTTCACCCGAGATTCTTATTCCGCCTCCCACAGTTCCCGTTCCCCCGCCTGAGCATTCTGTCTCACACCTGAGGTCCTGCTGATCCAGCAATTTCGTCAGGGATCAGTACAGCCCCGACCGTCCCAGATGATGCCGGTCAGTTGCGGCAGATGATCCAGGCTTTAACCACAGCCCTTCAGGGGCAGGGCAGGTGTCCTGCTGAGACTCCAGAGTAGACGAATCAGGAGCACGCAAGTGCCTTATTACGAGACTTCTTTCAGTTCGATCCCCTGTGGTTTCAGGGTGAGCCCGATCCGACCGCAGCAGAGAGATGACACTCCCGAGTGGAGAAGATGTTTGAGACATTGAGATGCACGGCCTAACAGTGGGTCACATGGCGGTGTATATTCTTGAGGGTGAGGCCAAGCACTAGTGGACCTCCGTTACCTGCTCCGCAGGAGCTGACTTCTTCTGGACATGGGAGGACTTCATTGACCGGTTTGACCGACAGTACTTCCTAGACCACGTTCGACGGCAGCGAGTGTTGGAGTTCGAGACCCTAGTACAGGGAGACATGACCATGGCTCAGTACGCGGCTCGTTTCGTGGCGCTATCGAGGTTTGCGCCGTACTTGATCGATGATGAGGGAGCGGAAGGCCCGCTGTTTCAAGAATGGCTTACGTGGCAGTCACCAAGGCCATGTTGTTAGGCATGAGCTCTCGACTTTTGAGGCGGTGGTGTGGACAGCGCAGATTTATGAGACTGAGTGGGTTAACACTCGGAGTAATTAGGGTCAGAGGAGAGAATGGAAGAGGAGGGCTCCTTTCGGTGGTTTTCAGCAGCAGCATCGACAACAGCAGAGGCGCCCGACTCGTTGAGCACCGGTTGCACCAGCCGCACCCCAAGTAGCACCCTAGAGGCCATTCACAGGGACTTATTTTGGGTGTGGTGAAGTTGGACACCGTATACAAGAGTGCCCCTGCCCTCAGCAGCAAAAGCAGCAGCCGAGAGCACCTCAGCAGCCTCCACAACAGCAGCAGCGACGGAGACAACAACTCCTAGCACCGAGGCCACCACAGCAGCACCAACCACCAAGACCACAGCAGCCGAGGCAGCAGTTCCGATCGTAGGAGAGACCTCATATGGGATAGGCACCTCCCTAGTTGGCTCAGGTTAGATTCTATGCAGCTTAGTAGAACCCGCAGTCCTCTGGAGGAGTTGTGGAGGGTATTCTTATAGTCTTTGCATGCAATGCTGTAATGCCCTAAAAATTGGGGGTCGAGCATAGAATCAACTCCCGAGTTCCAACGCATCACTTATGCAACATAGATAATGATGATTTAATGTTATCTGTGTTAGTGCATTAAAGATGAATGAGATTAAGCCAAAACAACATATCATACTCCAGAGACAGTTAAATTACGCAAGCGGAAGACTATGATAGATATATAAAATATATAAACTGTTGTAAGTCTCCAGAGTGTGAACATGTTACCAGGTTAAATATATCAATGTATACTCCAAAAATGGACAAAATGAATATACAAGGGTATTCCAAAAGAGCAAATTAAAGTATAATGACATCTAGTCAGCAACCCTGTAACCCTGTTGATCAGAAGATGGTCTACATAGACCCGCCTGATAGCTGCATAAAGGAGAAACCCTCCTTATCATCATAAAAGTCCGGCTCCGCTTCGCAAGCATCGCCATCGTCTGAAACTCAAACACGGTCTGGTTGGTGTGTACAACACCGTCCCATAATGTGGGAGTGAGTGATCAACTCAGTGGAACAATGAAGCAGAGGTTAACATGTTATCAATTCAGTCAAGCAGTAATGATAAAGCAGTAAATCACACATCCCTAAGTACTCTTGTTAATGCAAAAATGGTATGAATGTATGATGCATGCCCTCGCCTACGCTCCCTCAGCAACTTTATCTCACGTTCACGCATGAACAACACTGCCTCAGTGCTTGACCTGCTATGCCTGAACGCACGCGTATTGCGATGCATGCATATGATTACTAAGTTCTTATTAGTCCTTTCCATACAGCAGGGTTGGGAAACTAAGATCATTTCCCAAACAATGATCGTTTCTAAGGCCGTCTGTGCTAGTAATTCTCATACGATGTTGCGGTTCTACGTCACTGCAAAGGGGCCGTTGCCAAATCAGTACAGGCCTAGTGTATACTCTGATTCCTATGGAAAGGCTCGTCGCCTCAACGCAGGTTCAGTGTATGCTCGAGCTCACTACAAAGAGCACGTCTAGGGCTGCCAGGGCTGTTGCACGGAATCGTTACACCACTCCCCCATCACCCATCACGGCTTCGTCATCAAAACAGTGTAGGCCGACAGCTCGAATAAAGTGTCCCATACCACCGTATTCGGCTCAGGAGTTTGGGTTACTCACTAGTCACTACGGGGATGCTTGTCATCCCAGCGTAGGCCGACAGCTCGACCACAGTGTCCCATACCATCATGTCCGTTTCATGAGTTTTAGCGGATCGAGGTACTAAGGTTAATGAGTTTCACTGGTAAGTTTGGTACCTTAGGTTCAAGTAGTAGCGTCCAAACATGGTGAACATACATAGGGCCAATCGGGTTACTTGACGAGCTTGACTTGCACGAGAGCACATCGAGTGGATCGACATGAAGTGCATAAGCACTCCTTGAAGCCTAACCACTATCGACAACTCTAGTACGGCTCGGGTTCGTCAAACACATCCTACGTGGGAAATAAATCTCAGCCACGAACTCAAGCTTGTTACCGATTGCCTGGACTATACAATAGCACCAATCACAATGACAACATGTTATCCTACAATATAGTCTCAAAGCAGTAATGGATCACAATATAATTCATACAATCACAGGTTCGATATTGTTCACTTTAGGGCTGCCAGGGCTATTGCACGGAATCATTACACCACTCCCCCATCACCTTTCATGGCTTTGTTTTTGCATTTTATGGAATACAATTTAAACATGGATTTATACATATGCATTACTTAGATAAACAGACACTATAATATACGGTACATGGAGGAAAGCATACACATAGTTATACATTACAATTTACTAACTACTTACTCATTCAGACATTTCAGCAAACACTTAGACTACATACATCATTATACATGATGTATGTTGATTACACATGTATTAGGCCAAATCCTTTTACTAGGGAGTTGCCCCATTTATAACACGTGTGCACCCATGATGGATAGTCATGGCAAGCATGAATCCAAAGTTCCATATTCATTCAATCATTTCCACAAACACTTGAGCTACACACCGTATCACATATAACGTATATTTGCCGTGACGTGATTTAGGGCAAGTCCTTTCGCTAAGGAGTTTTCGCACATGTAACAAGCATATATTCACGACAAATTATCATGTTAGGCACAAATCATGATTTCATCTTCTTTCAGTCATTTCAACAAACACTTAAACTACACTTAATAACTGTTGAGGGTCAAATATTACATATTAGACCCCATTTATTGCCTGGATTTACGAGCATGATACTGTTTAACGCCTGATTTTAATCATGTTTGTGATGTAGGGTGTATTTGAGAGCATGGACGGCAAAATGTTGTTAAAAGCATGGATTTAATGATCTGAAGACACTAAGGCAAGGTAAGGACTCCAGGGGACCAAGATTTACAGATTTACACGCCAGAGATCTAAGAAAATCAGGTCATTCATGTTAAACGGCTCTGAAAGACAGCCAGAATGCAAGATCACAGGATTTCCACCATCTGATCGGCTTGAAACTACACACATGGCTTGAGGACCACAAATTAACCATACACGTCAAATCTCAGCAATTGGATCCTTATGGAGGTGGGCCAATGGATATATCAGCCTGTGAATTTCTGATTTGGGGCCCACCTGATAACGGGCTATGCTTCAATTCAAGTCTCAACCCATGAAATGAGCTGGAAAAGCGGATGGACCGAGCGGATTTCTTGACACATAAGATGAGACCCACTTTACATGACGTGAGTGTGCATGGCTCACGTGCACAGGAGTTGCACTGGACCACTGAAAACGGTCAGCGGTCGCTGACCCGACCGAAATTGGAAGCCTGGATTTACGCAAACAGGGGGTTGCGTTCAATTCTTGGTGGGCCATCATCATCATTTATTTCGATGATCCACACCGTTCATTGGATTGAGGGTGTCAAACCTACCGTACCCTGATCTGTGGACTGATTTCCTCGAATGTTGCATGTACTCGAAGAACACAAAAGAAGAATGGACGGTAGAGTAAAAGTCTTGGTGGGCCACACCGAATCCGAGCCGAACTGCATCATTTTCGACCGGTTTTGCGAGAAGAATCCAATGGTCTGAATGGATTTCTTGACCGGCGTTGATCCTGGGCCCCACCAACATCACAGCGTAAGATGTTTACGCAAGCCCTGTTCAGCGTCCGGACGCTGTCCGCGATTTGCGGGCAGTTGTGGGCCACCGTCTTTGATTGATTCGGCAATCCAGACCGTCCATCGTGTAGGCTAGCCAAAAAAGTCCCAAAGGATGCTGACATTCTGGAAAGAAAGCAAGGAAAATGGGCGCTTTTTGCGCTGTCTTCTTGATTGCGTAAAAGGACTTACGCAGGGAAGTTCGCGGTTGTGTAACGATTGATACGCAAGCCACCGTCCACACCTCTCCCTTCCGCACTGACCTCTTACTGTGTAAAGTTGTTACGCACTCCACCACCGTCCCTGGCAGCTATAAGAAAGAGAGAGGAGGAGAGGGGAGGGGATCTTCGGCTGGGACGTCTACATGTGAGAGAAAGAGAAAGACAGAGAGTTGTTTTTTATTTCTTTTTCTTTTTATTTTTTTCTGTTTTGTTTGAGAGATCTAGCCAATTATGGTTGGCTAAACCTCTTAGCTAGGGCTAAGAGGTGAAGCTTGTGGCGTAATGGGAGATCTCGACGGTTAGATTCATCGGAAGAACTAAAGTTTGATTCTAGTTTTGAATATATGGAATATTTGTAGTTTTTAATGGTTTATTATGACTAAAATTGCAATGGATCTGTGATGGCTTCAGGTATGTTCATTGCATTATAGGAATTGTGAATTTAGGAGGCCCTGTTGTTCACCATCGTCCCTTGGACATGGTTGGATGATGGAATCCTTCCTAACACTCATACATCTTTTGATTGGTTATGGATTGGTCTAAGTTTTGTTGTTTACCTTGTCTCTTAGGCATGAATTTGTGATGGAATCATACCTAATTCTTATATCTTTCATCTCTTTGAAAACTAGATCAAAAAGAAGTTCAGATTGAGTTTTAGTGCCATATCTTCCAACTGGATAAAGATGGGACTCGAAGTCCAATTGAGTTCGTGAATCAAGCGTAGATCTCCCTGATCTCTACAAGTGGATCCTCTGAATCCCTAGTTTTCCACCTCAGAATTCTACTAGTTTTAAATTACTATTTCACCATTATTCACTTATATTCACTGGATTTAGATTTCATCTTATTCTAGTTCTAGTTTTAGCTACTTTCAGATTACATACAGGTTTCAGTCCCTGTGGATTCGACCTCGGTCTTACCGAGATTATTACTACATCACAACCCTACACTTGGGGAGTGAACAATAACATACATGACGTTTGTTAATATAACATGTGTTAGGCTAATCCATTCACCCAGAAGTTGATACACATGCATCTAGCATACATAGACAACAATTAATCATGGCAAGCACAAATCTGAATTTCATACGTATACGGTATTTTCTATAAATACGAGGAATACAGTATATTCAACCTAGTTAACGTATAACTGAAAAACGAAACGGACATCACTTTATGCATGTGAAATAGCACTTACGTCAAGAACAAACCATTAACCGACATTGAAAGCTTTGAAAACCATAACCTATACGTTTATAGTCCGCACCTTATGCCGTAGAAGCGAGTAACGAATTCAGTTTAAACACCAAGTCTTTATCAACGGCAGAACGACAACCTATGCCATGAAATAGGTTAGCTATTTCATCACTTACACTAATTGAATCTCTAGAACTGATTAGGGTTAGGATTTCTTACCTGAAAATGGAATCAGAATTGCTGGAAAAGCGATACGGTAGTGATGGATAGGCACGTAGAATAGCAGGTATCGATTCCCAAGAGTGACTCCAACTTCACTCTCACTTTCTCTCTTTCCTCTTTTCTCTCTCCTAGGGTTTTTCAAATTCGTATGGGCTGAGAGAGTGAGGGCTTATGGCCCTTATATAGGCTTAAAACTGATGGAAATGGCCTAGGGCCAAGGTATACTTAGGTTATGTCTAAAACCCATCTATTTCGGCTTAATGGAGCACTTCTGGATCCACCCCCTATGCCAAAGGTCAGACTTAAGCTCACTGACCTTGGATCTAGGTCGAGTTAAGTTTTCGTTCCAATCAGGTTTCTAGATCGCATGTGGCGGACCAGTTTCAGTTCAACGGTCACCGAAACTTGATTAAGGTCACAAGTACATTGACCTGTGTATAAAATTTTTCCTGATCCGAGGGTGTATTTGGATCAGATTCTGATGGTCTGAATCCTTATATTCGGCCCGCAAGCGACAAGTCTCAGATTACCTAAATCTGATTTAATTTATATAGAAAACCACGTTTTCTCACACTCTTCACTCCGGCTTAAGCGAATAGCCCTGGGACATTATCTGGAGTTGATTTTCGAGATGGTTGTCAAGCCCAGGAAGGCGGTCCTAAGCATTTAGTCTCATGGTCATCGGACTTTCGATGTGCGGTCCAGATCCGATACGGAGTTCCAATGTGCTCCCGAGAACAACTGGGTAATGAGATTGATCCTAGATTTTTGGGTAACCTAGCGTCGATGATTCTACAAGTTTTGGGTCTTGCAGATCGTATTTAAAGTGATTCAAGCGGATTTTACAGCTAATCTAGTTTAGCACTTAATTAAACTTGTCTAATTTTTAAAGGATTTGAGGTTCAAGAGGTTCATAAGGGGTTAGGATCGACCCCTTGCCTAAGGACTTCTAACTCCAAGTTGGCAAAAATCTGGGGCATTACTATCTACCCCCCTTAAAAATAATTTCATCCCCGAAATTGGCTAAGGGTAAGAAGTAAAGATTTTATTATTTCTTTTGCCTAGGTTTTATTGATTTCAAGTTTATATGCGTGGTAGAGCATATACTGTCTATGTTATTCTGGTTCATTTTAGTCTACCCCCCCTTAAAAACTTATGTCATTATCTTGTGCTTATACCCTAACGGTTTGCTACAAGTTATTTCTTCATCTATTTGGAGTCTTGATGGTGATTCCATCTATTTAGAGTAAGATATTTGTTTTCAATAGTCGACCAAAACAGATAGACAGTTGTAATGGGCTTGATCCCGATACATCGATCATCTACCTGACCAGGGTAGAAGGCTCATCGTATCACTTCCTAGTCCTGGTAGATCCTGGTCGTTTGCTCAGTCAAAGTAGTGAGTCCATTGGTAGTCGCTCAGGATTAAGAATTGGGTCAAGCCACGAATGCTTCGCAGTTGTATATTCCAGTAACTCCGTAGTCTGATCACTCTAAAAACTTAGGGAATGTTCATCAATGAAAGGTTCAAATTTCCTAGTTATAAGGTTGCCCGTTGGGTCTTGGTCTGGGAGAGTCCTTATCTTAATTCATGTCCATGGTAGTAGTTACACTCGTACACATACTTAGACCCTTTCTGTAATACGAATTGGTTTAATGCTTAAACCCTAATTACTTTCCTTCTAGTAACCTTATTTCGACATTCTAAGAAAGGTTCAAAGCCTATTTAGCGACCTATCTTTACGTATAGTCCAATTCCATTTGATCCTGGGCCAGTGGGCTATCGGCCCACCAAACTTCCGTTGTGCCCTAACTCGAACGCATTCATAACCGTTCTACCCCCCTTAAAAACTTATTTAAGGCTCAAGAATCCATATCTCGCTCCGTACGTCAGAACGAGGTGTAATTTAAACCTTATTGAATACTGTAAGATACTCTATACATTCTTAGTGCATAAGGAATTTGGACAAAATAGGTTAACGGGCAGACTATCTTTCTACGGCCATATGCACAATATGTATGCCCGAATGGTCTGTGATTGAGGACCTAATCCCTAACTCTCTGTTGCCCATTTGAGAAATTTCTTAGGCCCAAGCAAGGTATCCCTATTGGCTATGTGTTCTTAACACTTCTCAAAAGCGAAGTAACAAACTTTTGGTTGTAAATGGTTCGGCCAAGGAAAGTTGTGTAGTGGGTCTGAGTCGGATGCATGGACCTTCTGCTTAGCTACGACAGAAAGTTTTTCGTATCAGTTCTTAATCCTAGTTGATCCCAATCTTCTGCTTGATCAAAGAAGTGAGTTCATTGGTAACTACCAGGATTGAATATTCGATTCAAACCGCGAACATTTCGCTTATATATAGTTTATCTACTCCATGTTCCCGATTGTAATAAATCCTTGAGAAGGCAATTCTAAGGGGTATGTTGATTTTCAATCCGAGGGATATATAAATTTCTCTATGCGTGAATAGTTTCTAATCAAAACAACCTTCCTAAGAGTTATTAAAGAAACCTATAAGTATTAAGGGGATTCAACGAAGGAATGAGGTCTCACTCCAACCTAATCAAGTCAACTACTAAATCTATCTTTCAAATATCTTAGCATAATCAGTGTTTTATATTCCTTAGTATAACCAACCAATAGTTGTAATCCAAAGTCTACGCTCCTACGCTAGATGATTTCATACCATTTCTAATATAAGAAATCGTTTTATCGCTTAGGGTCAAAGTTGCTTGATTGGAATTAAGTTGCCCGAACTTGAATTTAGCTGCGCTTGAGCGCTTCACATATGTTCATACCAGCTAAGGAGGTCCTAGGGTTCACATTACCAATTTATTAGATTTCCCATACTGTTAGGTCTTTTGAAATCTAGGAGTAACACTCTAGGTCCAAAACTCTATGGGCCTATAGGTTTTCATAGGTTCACCCAAAACCTTTACAATTGTGCCTTTGTCTGTGGGCTTACATAATTAAAAAAAACTCCACTTCTGAGTTTTCCTGGCTCTCCTCAGATAACCAATACAACAAGATTTTTCTGGCAAATCTTGAAAGAAACCAAAACAGAAAGGAATTTACAATTAAATGTAAAATACCTGATTATCTCCTTCATTGTAGCAGCCTGGTAGAACCAAGTCAGAGTAGATGATTGAATGTCCAAGTTCAATGTCCAGTACTCAATTACAATGGTTCTAGTTCTAATAGATTTTAAATTAAACCAAATAGGGCTTGCCTTAATTGATTTTGATTCCAAAGAAAGGGAATAACAATTCCTCTTATGAAATTAGATTGGAATAACAGAAACAAAATCAATTAAATAAAGCTAAAGAAAGAGAATATTCAATAAGCACACTTAGCTTTGATGGAGCACAGAATTATCTCTCAGAAGTTCGACGAAGATTGGCTTGAATGGATTAATTAATTCAATTAATTCTTCTGGGATTTGTGCTCTATTTATAGGTGAGCAGATCGCGTCTTCGATTGGTCTAGGGAGCTCTTCGACTAGTTTAAGAATTAACAGATATTTGAAAAATCGGGCGCGATAAGCTTTGACCATTTTACGACTGGTCGAACGTCTCCTTCGACTGGTCGTAGGTCACCTTCGACTGGTCGAAGGTCTCCTTCGACTTGTCGAAGAACCTTAATTTCATCGCTGGACTTTGAGTCGAAGACTTTCGATTGGTCGAAGATGCAGTCGACACTGTTCCTTCGACTGGTCGAACAGATTCCTAGACTAGTCGAAGCCTAATAGAAAATATCCGAATTTTATAACAAACTGACGACTGATCGAGGAATTTCTTAGACTAGTCGAAGAAAAGCTAAGACTAGTCGAAGAAGGCCTAGGACTAGTCGAAGAACAGACCAAACTCATGTAAAATAAACATCTGACTTATGTATCCAAAGTGACCTACTTTTAAAGTCAACCTAAGGTCAGTCAAACCTCAAACATGAAGTAAGGACATTGAAACATTAGTAACAAGTGACCTTGAAGTTTAAGCTTTGAAGTCTTGATGTAGTTCAATCTTGAAATCTTGATGTAGTTCAATCTTGAAAGTGTCTTGAGTTCTTTACGAACTGCCTTGTACTCTTGTTGAAGTCTTGTATTCTTGAGTCATGTCTTGTAGTCAAGGTTGATCTTTGTACTTGTGAGCTTTGCTTGTTGTGAGCTTTGCTTGTTCATGAATGTTGATCTTTGAGAGAGCTTCACTTATGCAAGTTATATAACAGTGATTTTGGCACCACAAATTTGACAACAGACAGGGATATCAACTATAGCACTTACAATCTCCCCCTTTGTCAAATTAGTGACAAAACACATAATCAAGATAAACATAAAGTAAAACAACTGGTTAAAGAATTACGAACCAGTTAATATCAACTAGCTTACCTGCAAATCAATATTCAATAATCAACATTCAACCAGTTCATTCAACTAGTTCAAACATACTTCCCCTGAATAACATAACCAATGCTACTCCTCTCATAATCACATCGTTAAGAACAAACCATTCTCCCCCTTTTTGTCACAATATGATAAAGGAAACAACAATAAAGGAGAACTAAACAAAGTGATATATGAGAGTAAACATGAGGAGTTATGAGATTATAGAAAAAAAACTAGAGATAGAGATACTCAGCATAGATTCACATAGAACAAATACCCAGCATAAAACAAAGATAGTATCCAACTCAAAATCAGTCAACCAAGTGCTAAGTTATAAAGTTATTACAGACTAGAAATCCCATATAAACTAATCAGAACCAGAACCAGATGACGGAGCAGGAATAGATGGATTAAGTTGGTGCATGCCTTTGTTCAATCGCCTAAGATATTTACGCATGTACTTGAATTGTAAATCATAAGCAACAGACATGTTTTCCATCTTTACATTTATATTCTCAACTTTATCCTCTAATGCACTTAGACGAGCATCAACATCAGATGGTTCAAAATCTGGATCATTTGTTGAGTCAGAATCCAGTTCCTCAAAAATGCCATCCATATTAATGTCATCACCAGCTTCTTCATGACCACCACCACCACCATCTTGTTCAGGAAGTAATTCCAGCTTCATCTTATTGATATTAGTATTGTTGAAAATCAGATGATGGATAGGTGCCTCATGAACCGGCATATCGACTAACATATGTGTAGCCAATACAGTCATTAAATAAGCAAAAAGAATGTCACTATGACCAGGATGGAGTCTAAACTGAAGAATAAAATGACAGATTAAGGATGGTAAACAAATCTGAGTACCACTGGAAATAGCATGGATAACACGAACCATAAACGAGGTCAAGTCAGTTTTATTACCCGAACGAGGATACATATTAGACACAAAGATTTTGTGGAGAATTCTGTACTTGGGTAACAAATACCTTGCGGGAAGCGCATTCTCTTTTCGTGTCCACTGAACATCCATGTTGCACAAATCTCTAGTGAGCATGTGTTTTTCAGAAATTGAGGGTTTATCAGTTAGGTTATGGATAGGAATACCCTCATCATTCACAGGAATGTCCATAAGGGCTGAAATTAAATGACGATCAATATCAAAAGGCCCTTCTCTAGTAGATATTTTAAAAGTTAAATTATCCTGTGAGAAAGCACTAATACATGCAAACATGGATTGGGCAATGGACCGGTATGCTGGCCCACCCCAATGTAATAAGTTAAACCAACCTACAGCTTCAGGCATAGGAAAGATGTCAAAAGGTGCAATATGATTAACATCAACAGGATGTTCAACAATAACATTACGTAATCTAATTCCCTAACATAAGATGGATCGTCATTAGGAACAAGAAGATGACGCTTAGAGATAATGATCGATCTGGAGGAAGAAGAAGGACCACGGGAAGTAGTTTTTCTACCTCTAGAAGCCATTTGCAACAAAGATATTAAGGAAATAAGAAGTTGCAAAGGATTGAGAACTGGGTTTACTCAAAACAGATTTTTCAAAATCCAAACCCCAAATCTCAATGAAATCTAAAATAGAAAGCTTCAAGCTAGAAAAGTAAACAATCTAAACACAAATCTGCAAGAAAAACGTAATTGGAATACTAACCTTGAAGAACATGAACAATGGGTTTGACAAGTCGAAGCTCGGCTCCTTAAAGAGGAAAAATGGAATGAGGAAGAAAGCAAAATCCCCAAATTTTAAGTGATTCCTGAGATCTATGACTGGTCGTGGATATTTATGACCGGTCGAAGTTCGACTGGTCAAATATACTCACGACTGGTCGAAGAATGTCCAAAAATTCATATTTCTTGCAAATTATTCAAAAATTGGAAATCAATCTAGCAAATATATACACTATGATACAAGTAAGCATAAATAATCATTTCAAAATGCACATGCCAAGATCAAATTTCATCTTTTTGAACCTGCTTTTATCGAGAGGTTTTGTGAAAATGTCAGCTCGTTGATCTTCGGTAGGAATATATTCCAGAGATATAACTTTTTCTTCTACTAATTCCTGAATATAATGAAATCTAATGTCAATGTGCTTAGTACGAGAATGCTGAAAAGGATTTTTTGAAATATTTATCGCACTGAAATTATCACAATGTAATAACATAGAATCATGTTTAATTCCATAACCACTTAGCATTCGTTGCATCCAAACAAGCTGTGTACATGCATTACCAGCTGCGATATACTCAGCTTCAGCTGTTGAAAGTGATATAGAATTTTGTTTCTTACTAAACTAGGAAACTAGACAATTTTCAATGTAAAAGCAACCACCACTGGTTGATTTTCTATCATCTAGATTACCAGCCCAGTCAGCATCCGAGTATCCAGCTAATTGGACACTAATCTCATGAGGATACCAGAGACCGAGATTTACAGTACTTGCGACATATCTAATAATTTGCTTGACAGCAATCAAGTGAGATTCTTTTGGATTAGATTGATATCTTGCGCAAATACCAACACTTAGAGAAATATCAGGTCTACTAGCAGTTAAATATAACAAACTACCAATCATACTCCGATAAAGTTTTGAGTCAACATTTTTACCATTAGAGTCTTTTAAGAGTTTCAGGGTAGTACTCATAGGAGTATCGAAATTCTTGTCATTCTCAAATCCAAATCTCTTGATTAGATTCAAAGCATACTTAGATTGAGAAATGAATATTCCTTCAGGTTGTTTCTTTACTTGCAATCTAAGGAAATAAGTCAGTTCCCCAACCATGCTCATTTCGAACTGTGATTTCATCAAATCTGCAAACTCAGTAGTCAAGTCAGTACAAGTTGATCCATAAATGATATCATCAACATAAATCTGTACCATTAAGATATGATCATTATGTTTTTTAACAAACAGAGTTTTATCAACAGATCCCATTTGAAAGTTATGACTTAAAAGAAATTTTGTTAGTTTCTCATACCATGCCTTAGGTGCTTGTTTTAATCCATAAAGTGTCTTTTTAAGCCGATACACATGATCGGTATTTTTGGGATCTTCAAAATCCATTAGCTGTTCAACATAGTCTTCTTCATGTAAATCGCCATTTAGAAAAGTACTTTTCACATCTATTTGATAGATCTTTATCTTTCTAAAAGATGCAATGGATATAAATAGTCAGATAGATTCAAGACGTGCTACTGGTGCAAAAGTTTCATCGAAATCAATTCCTTCAATTTGTATATAACCTTGTACCACTAGTCTAGCCTTGTTTCTAATTATATTTCCACACTCGTCAGACTTATTTTTGAAAATCCATTTTGTTCCAATGATGTGTTTATCTTTAGGTCTTGGTACAAGATACCAAACATCATTTCTTATGAATTGGTTGAGTTCTTCTTGCATCGCAACAATCCAGTTCTCATCAGTAAGAGCTTCTTTTACGTTAGATGGTTCTATTTGGGATGTAAAACATATATAATTACATATATCCTCAAGTTGTCTACGGGTGCGAACACCGGTGAGAGGGTTTCCAAGAATTTGTGTGGTTAGATGATCTTTAACAGTCCTCAACTCAGAATCAGTCTGATTTGATGAAGTATCGGGTTTATCAATGATTAGAACTTCATCATTATCTGAATTAGGGATTGACGTGTTTAAATGATCATCAATGACAACATTAATGGACTCTTGAATCACACCAGTTCTTTTTTTCAGAACCCTATAAGCTCGACTGTTTAAGGAATATCCTAGAAAAATCCCTTCATCACTCTTCGTATCGAATTTTCCCAAATTTTCACGATCTCGTAAAATATAGCACTTGCTGCCAAAAACTCAAAAGTATTTAACAGTAGGCTTTTTATTGAACCAAAATTCGTAAGCCGTTTTATTATTATCTTTACTAGTGTAGACTTGGTTAATAATATAGCAAGTTGTGTTGACTGCTTCAGCCCAAAGATTTTTAGAGAGTTTCATGCTATTCAACATAACATTAGCCATTTCTTGAAGCACCCTATTCTTTCTTTCCACAATTCCATTTTGTTGTGGAGTTTTGGGAGCTGAGAATTCATGTAATATTCCTTGGTCGGTACAGAACTTCTAGAAACTGCTATTCTCAAATTCAGATCCATGATCACTACAAATCTTACTGATTTGAGAACATTTTTCAGTTTGAATCCTTTTGAGAACTTTTCTTACTTCTTCAAGGGTTTCAGATTTATCCCTTAAGAAGACTACCCATGTAAATCTGGTAAAGTTATCAACTATTACCAGGATATACTTTTTCCCACCACGACTTTCCATTCTAGTAGGTCCTATTAGATCCATGTGGAGGAGTTCGAGTGGTCTTGATGTGGTATTTGAATTCACCTTTTTGTGTGAGTTCCTTGTTTGTTTGCCTATTTGGCACTCACCACATATTTTATCTAATTTCTGAAGTTTGGGTAAACCTCTTATAAGTTCTCGTTTGCTCAATCTATATAAATTTTGATAATGTACATGTCCAAGACATTTGTGCCATAAATCAGTCTCGTCTGTATCGACCATGTAACATGTTTGATTAGATGAGCTGGATTCGCTAATAATATAGCAATTTTCAGACGTTCTATGTCCAGTTAATATTATAGAACCCTTATTGTTTAGTATCTCACAGCTTTGATTAGAAAACTGAACACTATGGTTATTATCACATATTTGAGATATACTAAGCAAGTTATGTTTTAAGCCTTCAACATATAAAACGTTTTTAAACACAGGAAGATTAAAAAGTTAAACCGTACCTTGGCCTATAATCTTGCAGTTGCTACCATCACCAAATGTGATTGAACCACCAGTCATATCTTTCAGATCCGTGAATAAAGCTTTGTCAACTGTCATATGCCTGGAGCATCCACTATCTAGGTACTACTTTGAATGACTTGTTGCTTTGAAAGCAGTGTCAGCAACCAAGCAGGCAACTTTAGGAACCCATTTCATAACTGTTTTGGGTTTAGGAACATAGTTGGTCTTCTTTTGTTTATAGTTGTAAGAATGACCTATAGAGTTAGATTTTAAGAGCTCCTTGAGTAAATCAACTATCTTTTCAGCTAGTGGATTTCGTTTCTGATTAAAGTTGACATGACTGCTTCTAGGTTTTTGAAAGGTTTTTGAATTTCTAGAAAAACCTTGATAAGTACTTTTCCCTTTTGAATTTGAGGGCTCTCCTTTAACAAACATAGGAGGAGCATACTTTTGTTTAGGAGATAAATTTTTATCATAGCCTAACATGGATAGATCGCCACATTTTCTTAATCCGGATAAAAGTTTTTCTAACTTTGGATCACCTTGGGCATATTTCCATGTGTCCTTTAGACTCAGAAGAGAAGATACTTCATTTTTGAGTTTCTCAATTTCAGATTTCAAATCAATAATTAGGGAGTTTATGAATTCCAAATCGCATTTTGATTTTTCAAAAAAATCTGAAATTTGTGAATTTTCTAAGACAAGTGATTCAAAACATTCTTTGAGTTTAGAAAACTTTTCTTTTTGAAGTTTAAGTTTGACAGCAATTTTACAACTTTCCTTATATAGGGCATTGTAAGCGTCTTGAAGATCATCTTCATTTTCACATTCACTACTCAGATTTTCTTCACTTGTTGAGTCATTATCTGAAAATGTGAATTTGGCTAGAGTCATAAGAGCTTTAACTTCATTGCCCGACTCAGTTTCAGAATCTTCTGATTCAGAAGAAGCTTCAGAATCATATGATTCATCCCATGTAGCTAAAATACCCTTCTTCTTGGGTTTGTCCTTTTTAGGACATCTATTTGCTAAGTACCCATATTCTTGACAGTTGTAACATTGACTATCTTTCAAAGATTTTCGAGATTTGGGTCTAAAATTCTTTTTATCATTCGATTTTTGAAAATCAACCCTTTTCTTGCTTTTGAAAATCTTGTAAAATTTCTTATCTAAAATAGCCATATCATCTTCTGAATCAGAATTTTCTTTTGAATTACATTTAGAAGATTTTAGTGCGATAGATTTACCTTTAGGAGCTTTAAAGTTTAACTTGTAGGTTCGTAGAGAACCAACTAGTTTTTCTACCCTCATATTATCCGTATCACGAAGTTCCTGGATCGCGATTACTTTAGAATTGAACCGTTCAAGAAGTGAGCGTAATATCTTTACACACACTTTACTTTCTAGGATTTTATTGCCAAGACCCCAGTAACTTCCATGATAGGAGGTTTCCATTCAGTCACTGTGTCTTGCCACACACTCTCATCCATTGATTTGAGGAAGATCCTCATTCTAGCTTTTCAATAGGCATAGTTGGAGCCATCAAAGGGTGGAGGCCTAGTGACTGAAAGGCTATCAAAATTTGACATCTTAAATAGCTTAAATCGTTAGCTCAGGAATTAAATCTAAGAATTAAAAAGAGCTATTAGGCTCTGATACCACTTGAAAAGGCCTAGCTATATGTCCTAGAGGGAGGGGGGGGGGGTGAATAAGACAATACCAAATAAAACTTATAACAGTGGAATTAAAAAGAATATGATAGCCAAAATAAATCACAATGTAGGAAAGTAAAACAACCTCAAAATTCAGATCTTGAGAGGTTGATACAAATGTTGTTCTAAGGACAACCTTACACCAAAAACCAGAGTTTATGGTAAGACAACCTTATTTCTAGAAAGATCTTTGTATCAAATCTCAAACCAAAGAGGAATACAGAAATAAACACAAACTGAACTGAAATAAATTGTAATCACAAATGTATTATTCTAGGGACAACCATACACCATAAAAAGGCAGGGCAACCTTGCTGGAACAACTTTAAAGGAAATTGAATATCAAGCTGATAAAGGAATAGTAGAAAATAAATTCTAAACTATTACGAAATTCCCACAATGCTTGAATTAAATGATTACAACATTCACCACCATACATACATCCCACAAATGAATAATAAAGATTAGAAGTATAAATCATTCAACCACAACACAAGGGATTATAGTGGTTCGCTTGTGTGTTCACCAACTGTTAAACAACAGCCACACAAAATGCTACTCCACTCCTAATATCCTCACACAGGGGATATTAGCGTTCACTAACAAAATAGGTTTTCACAGGTTCACCCAAAACCTTTACAATTGTGTCTTTGTCTGTGGGCTTACACAATTAAAAAAACCCCACTTCTGAGTTTTCCTGGCTCTCCTCAGATAACCAATACAACAAGATTTTTCTGGCAAATCTTGAAAGAAACCAAAACAGAAAGGAATTTACAATTAAATGTAAAATACCTGATTATCTCCTTCGTTGTAGCAGCCCGGTAGAACCAAGTCAGAGTAGATGATTGAATGTCCAAGTTCAATATCCAGTACTCAATTACAATGTTCTAGTTCTAATAGATTTTAAATTAAACCAAAAAGGGCTTGCCTTAATTGATTTTGATTCCAAAGAAAGGGAATAACAATTCCTTTTATCAAATTATATTGGAATAGCAGAAACAAAATCAATTAAATAAAGCTAAAGAAAGAGAATATTGAATAAGTACACTTAGCTTAGATGGAACACAGAATTATCGCTTAGAAGTTCGACGAAGATTGGCTTGAATGGATTAATTAATTCAATTAATTCTTCTGAGATTCGTGCTCTATTTATAGGTGAGCAGATCGCGTCTTCGACTGGTATAGGGAGCTCTTCGACTAGTCGAAAAATTAACAGATATTTGAAAAATCGGGCGCAATAAGCTTTGACCGTTTTACGACTGGTCGAAGGTCTCCTTCGACTGGTCGAAGAACCTGAATTTCATCGCTAGACTTTGAGTCGAAGACTTTCGACTGGTCGAAGATGTAGTCGACATTGTTCCTTCGACTGGTCAAACATATTCTTGGACTAGTCAAAGCCTAACAGAAAATATTCGAATTTTGTAACAAACTCATGACTGATCGAGAAATTTCTTAGACTGGTTGAAGAAAAGCTAAGACTAGTCGAAGAAGGCCTAGGACTAGTCGAAGAACAGACCAAACTCATGTAAAATAAACATCCGACTTATGTATCCAAAGTGACCTACTCCTAAGGTCAACCTAAGGTCAGTCAAACCTCAAACATGAAGGACATTGAAACATTAGTAACAAGTGACCTTAAAGTTTAAGCTTTGAAGTCTTGATGTAGTTCAATCTTGAAATCTTGATGTAGTTCAATCTTGAAAGTGTCTTGAGTTCTTTACGAACTGCCTTGTACTCTTCTTGAAGTCTTGTATTCTTGAGTCATGTCTTATAAGCAGTTCTTACAGTCAAGGTTGATCTTTGTACTTGTGAGCTTTGCTTGTTGTGAGCTTTGCTTGTTCATGAATGTGGATCTTTGAGAGAGCTTCACTTATGAAAGTTATATAACAGTGATTTTGGCACCACAAATTTGACAATAGACAGGGATATCAACTATAGCACTTACAACACATTGCAAAATCCACTATAAATTTGAACTTTAACAATCATCAATAAGGTCCAAAGGGACATACATGAGAAAAAAGGAAAAGAGAGAAAGGTCAGCAACACTGGAGTCCTCAAATGCTCAGCTCTACTCCACGCCCTGTTGCTACGACGCCTGCCTAGAATCTCCTGCACACATTAATCGTGCATAAGCTTATAGAAGCTTAGAGGGTGGTGTAAGTGTGTGACAATGGTGCACAGAAGAATAGTTGGAGACGCAAGAAAGGAAACATGCTCAATGAGAATATCACTAGCCTTACCAAGGCATATCATGAATACGATGCGATGAGTACTAGACGCCATACCAAGGTAATGCATGAAGGGGCTTACACAACCAATGTTAATGTGATGTAAGTAATGTCAGTGGTCATATCCAAACCATATGTCAAGTACATTTCCAATCATAAGGAAATCACCGGGGGCCCATTACACTGCCGAATGACTGCCGCTCTACAGACCCCACACAGTCAAACGATCGTAAGAGACCTCACTACCCGCCTGTGGATAACCAATCACCAACAAGGCCTGAAGGTAGCGGACCCATTTACGGGCTGGTCAGACTCAACCTAGCAATGCCTCCTCACACCAGGCAGGTAAGGCCACACCCATATCTAACCGTTTACACGATAATGGGAGTCGCGGCCTAACGATATAAGGCCCTCATGCGCTCATATATTCCACCTGGTCACGGCATTGGAGCAGATCTTTGGTACTATGGAAGTTTTAAAAATTTCACACATGGTCATTCTATGCACCCGGTATGCTCAAGTAATATTTCTGGTGTCCACTCATACGGCCATCCATGAATATCCCTGTGGAGGTGAGACCCTGATGAAGCAAGGGCGGCATGATCTTGAAATGATATGCCAATGCATGAGTCACACACACAGATCATGCACTAGCTGCAGGCACACAATAAGCATAAGGGGACAAACTCCATCCTTCAATGACCACCATACAATGCAATCAATACAGATGATGCATACGGGTCATAATGATGTAAGTGTGCTACTTGTAGAATGTATTCGTCCGTCCTAAGGAGGGACAAGGTCTAGGTACATAGATAGGTACTAAGGAGAAGCGAAGTCCTCTAATGGGGGCCCAATACTCTGGGATAACCCACAAGCTAGGAGAATCATAAAGCCTCAAGGAGGAGACCGGCCTAACAAGGTCCATGGTGGGCCTTCAACCACCTATAAGGGCCTTATGGGCCTACCTTAGGGTCACCAAGGAGGACATCTAACCTCAACTAGGTCCCAAAAGGTAGCCTGCTATGTGTGTAAAGAAAGGTACAAGGCTCAATCAATTCATGGCCTAGTGGGCCATACACTAAGCTCAATACATAGGCAACCTGGTGGGCCCTTAAGCAATGTTAGGGCCCAACCATAAGGGTCATGGGTTCACTCATTGTGTTGGGCCTAATGGGCAACCCATTATCCCAATCATATGGAAATCCTTATTTTTAACACAAGTAAGTTGGGCCTCACATCTCGGCCCAAGTTTGGATTTATTATAGTGGACGACCAAGGGCCTAACTACTTGAGTATTGGCCCATAAAACCCATCATAATAGCATGGTAAATATAGGATCTAAGGGTTCAATGGGCCTATCAAAGTTTCAGCCCAACCAAGGCTATAAGGCTCATAATTAACTAGAAGACTAGCCCAAGAAGAATACAATTGGAATGGGCCTTTAATCATGCACTAATTAAGCCCAAAAATAAAATTAAGATGGTAAGATAACTGACTTAAATCCTTCTCAAATCTAGTGGGTCATACTGCCCCAAAACAGATTTTTATGGGGTGGCAACATTGGGCCCATTGCTGAATTTCCAGCCCACCCGCTTTCTGGGTTTGTTGGAGTCCAACAAATAAATTGATTTATAGTTTTTATTTTCTGATGACCCACACACATCACCATGGGTCCCACCATATGAGAGGGGAATGCATAACATACACTAGAAGTTGGCCATGCTGCTGGAATACAGCCCCAGCAACCGCCCAAGGTATGGGCATCCCATGGTGTGTAGTTTTACGGGCCTGGGTATTTAGCTCAAAATTGAACCAAATTTGTAAGTTGTACCCCTGTCAGCTCGAATGTCCATTAAGTCTAAAAGTTTGTACGGTGACACTTCCATATGTGGGACACCCCCACCAAATTTCAGAATTTTTGAATATTCCTAAGTATTTTAATTAATTTAAATGAAACAGTTTATCTAGAAAATCGAACTGACCTGGACGTCCCAACGTGGCGGGCTAGTTCGGCCCTTGTCACGGTGTACACAGGGGTCCATTGGCCCTGAAATTTGGTAGGAGGGTCCTAACATGAGTGGACCACACTTCCTTTCAAAATTTTTGGACATCTAAAAATATTTTAATTCATTTAAAGAAATCAATCTATCCTGAAAATCGGACTGATCTGGACACCATATTACTGTGGGCAAGTCCAGACACCACCATGGTGTGTACAGGCGTCCATTGGCATCAAAATTTTGTAGGTGGGTCCTAACATGAGTGGTCCACCTCTATGTAAATTTTTATAATTTTTAGACACCTAAAAGTATTTTAATAAATTTTAGAATTCCGACCTATCTAGGGTGGAATGTTGCTGGAACAGTGAAGAAAATCCAGACTGTCCACCTCACTTGGACCACACCCTTGGGACCCCAATGAAGGTCAGATCGGGTTGAAATTTGGTGGACATTAAGATGAGATTCCCACCTTTCAGAAAAGTATATTTGATGGGTACAAAAGGTCCCCCAATCAGTGTCAAATTCAAGCCCGAGTCCAGCAAAAAATTGTCTAGAAATTTCTGGATAGCAATACATGCATGGAATAAAATAAATATATAGGCCTATTAAGGAAGGGATTGGTCCATAAATTAGGTGTCATGGTCCACCCTAGTGGGCCCCACAATTTTTCGAAACAAACCCCCAAATTCTCCCCTTTGCAAGAACATTTAAGGTGGCCAAAAGGGGCATCTAAACCATGGTGTAGGTTGAGTATAGATGTACCTTCCTTACTGGGCTTTTCTGGGTAATCCAGGCCCACTAAGTGGACCACACATAATATCATCATATTACGAAAGAAGGAAGGAGAAGGAAGAGTATTCGGCCATTAGGGGAGGGCTCCGCCACTATTGAGCCGTCCCCACACAGTCATCACCACAAACAACATTACAAACACATGTACAACATACATCTTGTGATGCATGGCCTAGATCCTTGAGACAAAGGGTTGGGATGTCATCTCAGCCACATGTAAGGGTTTAAATGACCTATCATACTTAGGGAAATGAGGAAAATCCTCATGCAAGGGATCCATCAAGTGAGAAATCCCATGCATGGTCATGCATGCACAAGATGGGCCCATTGGCCACATCCAAAGGGTTGATGGGATCCCCACCATGAAATAGTGGGTCCCACTTGTTCCCTACATGAAGCAACAAAAGAACTAAGAGAGGGAAGGAAGATTAGCATTTGTGGAAAACACCCACCTTGATTCTTCAAGCTACCACAAACACTAAGTACTCTAAGCTCTAAGCTTTAAGGTTCAATGGTCAAGATGAGTTTATGGTGGTTAGATGGAGGAAGAAAGGAAGGAGAAGTTATTGAAAATTGGGAGAGGGAGGGATGGACATTCACTATGGAAGAGGAAAATGAGAGAAATGAAGGAGGAGAGAGAGGAAGGGAGGGTTGTAGGAGAGTTATCATTGCTCTCTCTCCTTGGTTAGAGAAAGCAATCATGACCTATGGTGATACAAATAATATTTACTAGGGTAGGTTAGGTGTGGGTAGTGTTTAGTGTGGGTAGTGTTTATTCCATGGGAATTGTAGTGTGTGTGGGTGGTGTGTATGGGAATTTGTGCCATGAGAATGGTCCATATACTTTTGTACAGAAAGTGGGCCACATGATGAAATGCTCACAACTTTTGATCTATAAGTCGGATGAATGCACAAGACGCATCATTAGAATTACAACAACGATACGAATGAGATGACATAGGTCTAGGGTCGACCCGAGTCGGGTCTATGTGACCAGACTTAAGGATGACCGCAAACACTATCCGAGGGTCGCGGGTAGCTGAAATTTGATCGGTAGGACTGTAGGACCAAAATAAATGAGATGCATACTCACACACACATGCACACATGCGAACTCGGGTCAGGTCTCACAGTGTCTCAGCTTAATGGGCCACTTCATGCTATACCACGGATGGTAAAAGGGCCCGATGGCCCTAAAAATTTGTAGGGTGGTACTTTCATGGGTGGGCCACACCTCCACAAAAGTTCGTGATTTTTGGGTAAGTATAAGTATTTTAATTAATTTAAAGAAAACATTTTATCCAAAAAATCTGTCTGACCTGGATATCCTAACATGGTGGGCCAGTCCAGCCCTTTCCACAGTGTACATAGGGGTCCGTTGGCCCCAAACTTTGGTAGGTGGGTCCTAACATGGGTGGGCTATGCCACCACAAAGTTTTGTGATTTTTGGATACTCAAAAGTATTTTAATTAAATTCGGAATTACAACCTATCCAGAGTGAAATGTTGTTGTCCATGCAATGTTTATCCAATAAGGTGGGCCCAAACTTCATCTAGGAGGGGGAAAATGGATGTTCAGTATTTTTCCTATAAAGTAAAGCAAGGTGGGGTCCACACCTTCATATTATACCCCATAATCATCGAGATAAATAGTAAAATCATAGACTAAATCCGTACTAAAGATCAGCTAAAGCAGTCCATGTAAACAGTTTAGATTTTTAGACAACAATACATGGCTGGACATATCAGCGTATAACTCAATAATCTCAACAATCAAAAGGGTGTGTGGCCCTCCTTAGTGGGCCCCACACATATCCAGATCATTATCTAAGGTCAGGACACCTGCACGTACTGATTTGGGGTGTTCAAACATCATGGATTAAGGTGGTAAGGGCGTCCCACCCTTGTTGAATTTTTTAGGATGTCCAAGGCCCACCAAGTGGGCCACACATATCACCATCCACAAAATAAGAGAAAAGAGAAGAAATGTAATTCGACCATAGGGGTAGGGCCCCGCCACTAATGGCCCCTCCCAAGATTCAATCCCATCCATACAACTATGTAGATTGTACATGCAATAATAAACCAATGCATGCATGATCCATAACTAAAATGGGTGGTTGGGATGCCATCCTAACATGACCTCTAGGGTCTAGATGCCCTTAGAATGAAGTAGATAATATAATACATCATGATGGGGTCCATGGAGAATGGCTCTATCATGTATCATGATATGCATGTAGGATGGGCCAAAGGGCCACATCCATGGGGTCAAATGGGATCCCCACCATAGATTGGTGGGTCCTATATGATCCATATATGAAGAAAAGAGAGTATTAAAGGTCAGTAAAGAAAACCAGAAATCATATTCACCCACATGCAAGAAAAGCCTCCAAACTCCTACACTATGAAGGTCTTGAGCCTAAGAAAAAGTTTTAATGGTGGAGATCTACTTTTAATGGTGGGATTGAGAGTATTTTGAGGATTAGGGGGTGGAGAAGAGAGGGAGAAGGAGACATTGCAGTGGGGTGTTGCTAGCAATGGAGGGAATGAGAGGGAGGGAGAGAGAGAATAAAGAGAGAGAGAGAGATGTAATCATGAGTTTGTAAGAAAAATAATCATTGCTATAGGGAGGAGTTTACAATGCTTAGGCTTTTAGGATAGGTTTGGGTGGTGTTTGTTGGAGTGGGTGGTGTCTCCATAGAATTGTGTAGTGTGTGTGTAGTGTGTATAGGGATTTGTGCCAAGAAGGTGGTCTACATGCATTGCACAAAAGTGGGCCATATGATTAAAGGTCATACTATGAAATGCTCATAACTTTTGATCCATAAGTCAAATGGATGCACAAGACACATCGTTGGAACCGCAACGAAAATGCAAGCAATATGGCAAAGGTCTCGGGTCGATCCGAGTCGGGTCTACGTGACTGGACTCAAGGATGATCGCAAACACAATCTGAGGATCGCAGGTCGTCGGAATTCGACCGGTAGGACCGCATGACCACAAGGAATGAAATACATACACACACATGCACATGCAGGAACTCGGGTCAGGTCTTATAGAGAGGGTGCGAATCGCATACTTTCACCTTGCGAAATCTAAGAAACAAAAACCTCTGAAATGAGTAGCCGATAGAGATCGGGTTTTGGGGTTTCTTGAATCCGAAATGAGAGTGAGAGAGGGGGAAAAATGAGAACGAGAATTGGGTTTTAGGGTTTCTTTAATCCAAAAATGAGAGCGAGAGAGGGGGAAAAATGAGAGTGAGAGGGGGAACATGGATTCGAAAGAGGGTTTTAGAAATCCCTCTTCGAAAATGAATTTTGGTGAAAAAATCTGCACAATGTGCATTTTACATCGTTTATGTTAAACGGACGGGTTTGGCCAGTGATGCTGGTCGGTGCTCTGTGGACCCCACTATGATGTATGTGTTATATCCACACCGTCCATCCATTTTGAGATATCGTTTTAAGTTATAAGCCAAAGAATGAGGGAGATAAAAATCTGTAGTGCACCCCACCATAGAAAACAGTGGGGAGAGTGATTCCCACCATTGAAACTATCCTAATGCACATCGTAATGTTTATTTGAAATCTCCACAGTGGGGAGAGTTGTGTGGGCCCCACCATGATGCGTGTCAAACATCTACCCCGTCAGTCAAATGCACCATTCCATGGTGGGCCCAGGGATTAAAAATCAAGTCAATCAGTGACTTGTGTGGGACACACCACATACAAAAGTTGAGAGGGGTTACCCTCCATTGAAACATTCATAATTATTTTTTGGGCCCACCGAGATGTGGTTCACAAATCCAGCCCATCCATTATGTGTGCGCCACTTGGATGAGGGGTCATACCAACTTTTAGATGCATCCAAATTTTAGGTGGGGCCCACCAAGTGCTTTTACATGTTTTAGGGATGTCTTCACATGATTTTAGATGGTATGGCCCACCGGAGCTCCGTATACGGCTGATTTTTGGGATATCCCATAATTTGGAGGGGACCCATCAAATGCACAGTGTTGATGTTTGACACACGTCATGGTGGGGCCCCCACAGCTTGAGATCATGGGGAGTTCCCATGACCTCGACCTTAATAGAACCTTTTCCATAGATATTATATTATTATAATAATATATATATATATATATATAGATATATATATATATATATATATAATTTTAAAAAATATATAAAAACCTATTTCCATCGTTGATACCTTCCTTGGGCCCATAGTAATGTTTATTTGCCATCCACCCTGTTCATAATATCAAAAAGACATGAATGAAGAGAAAATACAAACATCAGCTTAATCCAAAACTTTTATGGCCTTCAAGAAATTTTCAATGGTAGAGGTTCAATCACACTATTTCCTGTGGTGTGGTCCACTTGAGCTTTGGATATGCTTCCTTTCTATTCTTTAGGCCTCAAATTATTTATTAATATGGATGAACGGAGTGGATAAAATAAATAAATAACGGTGGACCCCACAGAATTTACTCAATATGCTAAGGGTAATGAGTTTCAGCCGCATTCAAAACTCATGTGGGCCCCATCAAGTGCTTTTACATTTTTTAGGATGTCTGCACATAGTTTTAATGGGTCGAGTCTAAGTGTAGGAGGACTTAGACCTGGCCCATGAAAGAAATGGCTATACGTGAACTGTACATTGGCTGTTTGCATTAACCACCGCTTGTCCATGCATTGCCCCACTAGGGCCCACATGCCAAGATGATCTGATGATTAGGAGCGTCCATGATTTAGGTTCAGTATTGTGAATGGAAATTGTTTATCAATAATATGTTTAGTTGAATATGGACCATCCAAAAGAAATTTCTCAATGGTTGTTTTTTTTAGTCAAATACGTGAGGTAACACCTCTACATGCCATTACATCTGCCAAAGTAGCCAATGGGTACAAGATCCAAGCCATCCATCTGATGATTCCCATTTGGAAGGTGTAATGTCCCAAAAATCAGGCTATTTTGCTCTTCACGTAGGCCACAAATTAGAAAAGGAAAAATGATAGCTAAGAACAAGTTAGCTCATTCCTGGCCATT